>JABXWE010015158.1:0-37210 GCA_014611495.1 Limonius californicus
GCGGTATCGAAAACTGCTATTCAGAGTGTTTAAGTGCTCGAAAATATCAACAAGGAAAGGCTGACATCCCCAGCGGCCTGGTATAACTAATCAGTAATATTTATAAGAATAATTACATAAAAGTAAGGGTAGAAGGAAAGCATTATGGGAATATACCAGGACCCTGGGATAAGACAAGGAGGTTCTTTAAGTCCCCTTCTCTTCAATGTGTTAATGAACGAGATAATCCAAGAAATAAAACACTTACCTGGCTATAAACTAGGGGAGAAGAACATCAACGCAATCTGTTATGCAGATGATATTGCCCTTGTAGCCCAAAACGAGGATCAACTTCAAAGACTACTTTTTAAGCTCAGCCATACATGCCAGAAGTACGATTTAACGATATCCACCACAAAGACTGAATGCCTCACAATCTCTAAAGAACCACTACGGTGTAAACTACAATTATACTATCAAGTAGTTGAGCAAGTGATAACATTTAAGTACCTAGGCATCCAGATCACAAGTGATCAATTTAACATCAGAAGTGCGACAACAGGCAATCAAAGCGTCAAAATATTCGGATATCTTAACGATACTTTATGTGTGGTGCGCCTTATATTAACATATGCGGCTGAAACGAGAGCGGACACCTCCAAAACAAAACAAATTATGGAAGCCATTGAAATGAAAACGCTACGAAAAGTAGTAAATAAGACATTGAAGGACAGAGTGAGAAGCAATGATATTCGAGAACAATACAGAAGATTGAAGACTGAGTAAAAATGAGATGACAAGAATGGAACGCACACGTATCGAGAATGGAGAAAAATAGGATTGTCCGAATCGCCCGGGATAACTCACCTGAGGGAAGAAGAAGTCAATGTTTCCCTCAAAGCGATGGAGTGACACTCTAGAAGAAAAAGGCCAGTAGGACTATAAGAAAGAAGAAGAAGAAGAAGAAAGCCTGCCTAAAAATCCAAGAGGAAAATGTATTCCTATATTGGGGTTTCTTTTCTTGCAGGCACATTAAAAGTTCCGCTTTTAACTGGAAAACTCCTTTCAAGACCTTACCCCTCGAAAGTCATCTTACTTCCGTGTGATAAAGAAGATTTGCGTATCAAGATCCCATGTCTTCACAAATTTCTCGAAAAATACGAGTTTGAAATGCTTATTCCGCTGGAATTTACTACTTTAATGACATTTTTCAAAACACAATCCATTTCAGAATGCAAGAGCTTCTCGATGTAAAAAATAGTGTAACTATGCAGCATTTGGCATTATATCTTTTAATCTGACAATAAGACCAGATCGATGTCCTGCCATCATAGCCTGGGCGCCATCGATGCATATAGCAACATATTTTGCCCAGTTAATCTCGTAGTTATTAGTAGTTTGCATGAAAGTATCGCATAAACATTTTCCGGTAGTATTGACCTCTAATGGAGTACACAATAACATATTTTCTGTAATACCATGTCCAATATTGTATCTTACAAATGCTATAAATTGGGCACAGTTAGAAATATCCATGGATTCGTCCATCCTTAATGAGAAGTACATAAAATTCTTAATATTTTCAACAACTTGTGTACGAATATTTTCTACCATGTTACTTATTATTCTTTGAACAGTATTATTACAGAGGGGTAATGGTTGCAGCTTGTCAGCTTCTTCTTCACCAACCATTATTTGCTCCATTTCAACAGCTGCTGGTAAACTCAGATCTTGAGCAATTGTGTGTGGCTTATTGGTTTTTGCAATGCGAAATGCAATTCGATAATTTGATAGTAGTGCTTTTTCATTAATAGATGATCTTAAAGTAGCTGGCTCTTTGTAGAGGAAGTTTAGCTTTCTTTGAAATATTTCTACAGGCTTTTCTTTTTTTCCTGGATGTTTGTGTTTAAATGTCGAAATAGGTTTGATGGCTTCATTCATTCTTTTGACAACACTTCTTTGACAAAGTACACATCTGTGTTTCTGGGAAATATTGGTACCATGTTTGAGATGTTCATCGCTGTACAAGATATTTTTCTTGTATTCTTGTCACTGCCAAATACGAAAGGTTCTAATGACCGTTTAAAAAATCTATCCATCTTTAACAAAACGAGTATAGCTTATGTAGCTATAGATTTATTGCACTCAACACACAGTCAGCAGTATAGTAAGTACACAATTTTGAAATGATGTCTAACTTCATTGTGGCCCGCTGCTTGCATAAAACAAAATGGATTTTTCAGATTATTCTAGTGCCATCTAGCAAATTGCGCTACTTGACAATAGATGGCGTCAATTGGTCGTTTAGTCGCTGATTCAGAATGAAGTTGAGTACTACAAGAGGGGGATCGCGAGAATAATTTTGGCCAGAAGGGTATCGCACTTTAAAAATGTTTGAGAACCATTGATTTAGAACAAAGATTGCTACGATGTTATGTATATTTAATCATTTGGATCATAAAAAATCCGTCGTTATATTGATCTTAGTTACCGTTTTCAGTCTACTTTTTTTTTTACGAAAACTGTTTAAATATCTTTAAAAACGGTTACAATTATGAACCGAGGCTGTTAACCAAAAATATTTGCTTTTGTTGGTGTTATAGAGAGTTATCTAAAAAATATTAACGGGAATATGAATCTGGGCTTGTAGATACTGCTACGGCAACACTAATAATACGACATTGGAAAATATAAGTTTGATAAATCGATTAGGAGACTTTTACACAACATATTTACTGAAACAGAATTCTGGAATTTTGTTCGATTATATGTAAGCTCAGTATGCAGTTATCCTTGTTAACGTTGATTATTAATAGGTACATATCTTTGCACAACAGGAATTTTAATTATTCGATTGCAGTGCTCCCGTTCAGCGTTTGTACGAAGCGTAGGAAAATGTATGCGGATTTAGTCCAATAATTCACTTGAGCTAGAAACATCCCCTACTTGCCCTTTCAGGAGCCGAAAACAGGCACGCTTCGAACGGGATAAATTGATACGTAAAGTCGTAAACCATAATTCCAATTTTGCAAGAGTCAATTTGTTCGACGGTGATTTGATCGATATTCTGATAACAAGCACTAAATGTGACCCGAAACTACACCGAAACGGCCAACTTCAATCATTACCGAGTAGAAAAGTTATTATTAAATCAACCCAACCCGAAATCTGTTAATAACGACCGTAACAGTTTCCACAAAACGTATCAATAACGGATACTCGTTGCACTCAACAAGTCAGAAATACATCAGATAGAACGGCCAAAAATAATCTAAAATAAATCCCAAATTGTCAAATGTTTGTCAGATAACAGTTTTGTTTTGAAAGAAAAAATGTTTGGCTGCGAGGGAAGCCAACTCGAGATAAGAAAGACAAGTGTAGATGTACACGGCGATTGGTAGGAACAGGATGGACGGTAATCGATAAGCTGTGTGTGCCACAAAGTGCGACGGCAATATTGCCGCCGTATGGGAGCGATAGAGATAGGTAGAGTTGGCACGAGAACAAGTTTGAGTAGACGCTACCGCGGGTCCAAATGACTGTTATTGAACACTAATGCATATACATTTATAAGATTAAAATATCTGTGCTTTGTGAGTCTATGAAATTATGTGCTCACTTTATCGGTTTGTTATTTTCTCTGGAATATCTGTATTATTTATCCATTAACTACCACGCTTATTATTTTTATTTCTTAACCCCAATTCTTAGTAAATTATACCACCAACGAAACTTCCATTTGTTTTTGTTCCACCTAAAAGCATTACTCGCCGTAAATAACACTGTACTTCAATTTGTTTGCATTGAGGTATGAAGAAATGTGGAGTACATTCGTTTACTGCGGCCATTTCGCGCTCGTGTGAACATGTTGTTTAATTCAATAGCGTGCCAAAATATCCGCATTATCGTCTTCACAAACAGCTTCGTTTAAGTACTGCTGTGATCTATTTGGCCTCAAAAAAGCGTGCAAAGGAAACCCGAATAAGGGGTAAATAAGGATTCTATGTTATCCTCATTGTAGTCGGTTCGGTTATTTGCCAGTTCAGCTTTGTTTCTCGCACGTTGTTTTCCGCAGTTTTTTAATGCTACTCCTCCAACTTATTCCACTAATCTACTTACTTTTGAGCCTGTCTACCTATCGAATCTACAAACTGGCAAAATAAATGGAGCTAATATTGATTAAACGCGTAGGTTTATTGTCAGAGTACTTCGTGGTCGTATGAACATGTTATTTAGCTCAATGGCGTGCCAAATATTCTCGATTATCTTTTGCGCGAGTTACTTTGCTTTATAAATACCGGTGCGACCTATTTCAAAAAGATGCTCACGAAATCCAATTAAGGGTTAAGGACTCTTGCGTTATCTTTATTGAGAGTGGTTCAATAATTTTATGCTGCCTACTTTAGTTTGTTTGTGCCTCGAAGAAGTTGGGCGGTCGTGGTTTATAGTGGAAATAAACACCATAAAAATAAAAACGGCAATTACAGGGTTGCCCTGCCAGCTGGCTTTTCTTTAAAGACAGCCGAGAACCTGTATTACGTACAATAAAACAGAATTAAGAGATGAAACGAAATTAGTGTGTATGATATTGTCTCGCTCACTGTCCGAAAATCATAATGGTCTTTGTAACGCTCTTCAGAAAATTAGGTTCGCTATAAACGTAATATATTATGCATTTTTAGTTCAGGTTGAGACATACTCAATCGTCTTTATAATAAACAGAAAATGAGTGAATATTTCGCTTAGATTTTCCTGTCCTTCCAATAATAATTATTACATATTTACATCCACGTAACATGGAAAGGTTTATCTTGTAACAGCTAGGTAAGATACATACATTATAGCTGCTTGTATTCGCTTAGTATCTGAGTAAACTTTACATTGTTTAAATAAATAAAAATCAAAGTAGTTACGATGTACTAAGATTAAACTATTTATTAATAAATAAGATGCAGTTTTGCAATAGATACATTTACAATATTTATTTCTTATACTTTAAACAAAACAAACACAGAGGACGCCAAGATAGTATAAAAAATATTGAAAATCAAAACAACAAGAAAAATAAATAAAATAAACGCAGAAAGAAAGATGCTAATTAATGACGTAATAAATGTTCAAACTGCCGTCCACCTTGCTTTTTACATAAGTCACATAAGTCAATCAGCCACAAGAGAGAGAAGAGAATTTCTAACACGAGTTAGCATGCGTGTGGTGATTGACCTACATGATTTAATTATTCTTTTTTGAGTGTTTATGGGGGTTTCGTTGATGTCGTTTTTTCATTACCCCACAAAAAGAAATCTAACGGAGTCAAGTCAGGACGACGTGGAGGCCAAGGATGAATTGCACCTCTTGCAATTAATCTGTTATGGAAAGTTTCATCTTGGTAATTTCTTACAATTCTATGGCAGTTGGGAAGTAATCCGTCATTTTGAAACCACACCACGGTGTCTGACATAAAGAGGAATGTGTTTTAACAGTTGAGGCAAATCATTTTTTTTTAAATGTAAATACATTTCCCAATTTAAGCTTCTATCAAAGAAATGGGGATCAACGATAAAGTTGTCAACTATATGTTGTCATAATCATCATGGTCATCATCTGACATGGAGCTGACTCGAAGGCTAATCCTGGATACGCCAGGCCCACCCCATGCCAGTAAGTGGGTAGGGAGTCACGGATAGGGTGGGATCGGGTGGGGCATTGCACAGCGTTAGCATGTCTGCAATGCATACCGCAAGACACCGCTGCTGCAACACCAGGTAGTTAGTAAGATACGCCTCAATGGGATGTTGAGTGCGTACCCGAGACCGTTATGCTCTTAAGCATTTGAGCCTACTAACTTTGATAGCAAAGTTTCACAATGTTCTTATTTCACAGTTAGCTTCTGTCTAAGGTTACATAGTGCACCTATCGTAACTTCCTAGGAACTACTACCTTTTTAATAGGTACTCCCTGACTGATTGCAACTGACCGTTATACTATTAAGCCTCTGTGCCCAATGGCTTGGGGGTCGAGCTATACAGTGTTCGTAGGTCTTATCTATGTAATGTGTAAGAGTAACAGAATGCTCCTAGCCTAGGTGTCTAATGACTAACTAACTACTGGAGATGTACCGCCCTGATTTTCATTCTTAGTTAGCCGTTCGCGTCCGTATTGAATGTCTTGCTTTTCGCAAGCCGTCCCCGCTGCATTGGAGAGCTAGCTATCCGGCGTGTTCTTTCCCCCTGGTGCTTTGGCGGTTCTTCTCCTTTGGGTTCCTCGGCCTCACTCTCTGTCTTCTGCTTCGTCTCCGCTGGGCTGGTCATCGTCGCTCGATTCGTGTTCGGATTCTTCCTGAAGTTCGTAGATTCTTCTGGCCTCTCTTCGGATATGCTCTTTTCGTCGGGTCCATTCCTCCCATGTCTGTTTCGGTATGCCGGTGTTCTGGATGTCCCTCTCCAGTGATGTGCTCCACGTGTAGCATGGTCGTCCGATCTTCTTTTCGGCAGCTTGCATGGCATACGCTTACTGTAGAGGATGGGTGGCAGGTCGTCGTAGGATATGTGCTCAGTATTTGAGTCTTGATGTGGTGAACCGGTTCGTTATTGTTTTCCCTTCTAGAATTTCTTGTGCCGTCGAAGTGTTTGCTTCCTCTGTGGTTAGTTGAAAGAGGGTGAGTATTTTCTGTTCCATCCTTCGCAGTGCCAGTCTGTTAGCTTTTGTGATCGCGGTGGTTTTCAATCCGTATAGAGCAGTTGTATAATGGAGGTGTAGATGATCTTCTTTATTCCGGTTGGTAGGTTGTGTTGCTGGAGGAGCGGGAGAATCATGTGGTTGGCTTGGTGTGCTTTGGTTATTCTTTGGTTGACTGTCTCCGATCTTGCCAATGAGTCTGGTAGATAAACCCCTAAGTACTTTAGTTTGTGTGTTTGTTTTAGTTCCCGGCTCCCTATTTTCAGTGTGTCCATGGCTGCTCCTCTGACTCTTGCTTTGTCTGGGGATCTCACGATTACTTCACACTTGCTGATGTTTATTTCCAATCCGGCCTCTGTTAAATCGGCCATCAGCCTGTCCAGCAGCCTCCCCGCGTCGTCCTCCTCTTCCGCTAATATTAGAAGGTCGTCCGCATAGGCCAGAATTTTTGGCAGGTGAAGGGTTTCTGCGATGGGTGATGGTATCGGCAGGTGTGAGACTGTGTTCCGGAGGACCCTGTGCAAAGTCATCGTGAATAGTCTGGGCGAGAGTGGACATCCTTGCTTCACCCCTTTCGTTTTCTTATAGAATTGTGTTCTCTGCCCGAACCATTGCAACATCGTGTTTTCCTGTAGACATGCTGTTATTATTCGGTTGATGAGATAGTGCGGTGTTCCTGAGTCTGTCAGGGCTTGCAGTAGAGACGAATGCCGTATGGTGTCATATGCTCTTGTTCGATCTAGGGCTACCAGTACCGCTTTCCTCCCCCTCTCCATCGTTCATCCAATATTCGTCTCGTTACATATATATATGGTCTTCCACCGATCTATTGTGTAGGAAAGCTGCTTGGTACGACGGTATTTCTGGGGTTGTCTCATCTAGTGCTCGTAGCAGGTATTTTGTGTATATTTTATATCCTACACTGCAGAGGGTGATTTTTCTGTAAAATAGAAATAAAATAGAATATATATTTAAAACAGTGAAAATTTACTCGGCGTGGGTAACAATCTTCAGTAAGGTTTTGCACTATTGTGACGTGGTAAGGGCGAAATCTGTTTGCTCTTAAAATGTTCAATACTGAACTTTGCCTAAAGCCTACACTTTTTGCAACTGCTCGTTGGCTTATATGGGGATTACTAGTTACGTGTTCGATGACTGCCGCTTCAACTTTCAGCACAGTTGTGTCATGTCGTTGTCTCACCTTTGGCCTCCAAACTGTCCATATTGCCGCCAAAATTTTTTTAAACGCCCAAAGGCTTTATGGCACGTGTGAGAGGTTTAGCCTACCTAATTGTCACAAGATAAAATGATTACACTGTATATCTACAATGTTATACGTACTATGGGAAACTAATAATTGTTTAAAAAATAAATCCTAATAATAATATTTATATATTTACAACAGCTGTATTCAAAGTTAAAATTGCCATGATGGTGGTCAAACTTAGTAGCTGAGAGGGCACATGAAGCAGAAGAAGAAGAAGAATAGGAAAGAAAACATAAAAATAAAATATAACTCCCACTAATAATCTCTGTATGAATATTTGTACCGATATTTAATGGGAAAGTAAAATTAAAATAAAAAAGTAAATCCCTATAATAATCCTTTTGTATTTACAATTGTACGGCATGAGAAAGTAAAAATAATATAAAAAAAAACATCAATAGTAATGTTAACTTATTTACAGCATTGTATTAGGCTGGTACAAAAATAATTGCAGTTTTTGTTTGCTCAGCTAATTAATACATTATATTTAATTATTATTAATTAACTTCATTAATCGAAACACGCGCCTTTAGAAGTGACACATTTTTTTCTATAAATTACAAGTTTATTTATTCCGGTGGTGTACAATTCCGTAATCCTGGAATTGAAAAAATCTCGAAATGGATTTTTGGCTGCAGTTACGTTGATGAAGACCTTAAGTTTAAAAAAAAATGTTGAAATGCTTAAACAACCTGTTGGCGAAATGTTAGCTGAGTATGGTGGACGAGACAATGCTTCACAGCCCAATTCATTCCACTTTTGGATGGTCGATTGTGCGACGTGTGGCCTTGCATTGTCCTGAAGCAGGATTGAACCATTTCGATTGACCAGAACCAGATGTCGCAGTTCTTGGTGCATTTTGTCGATTTCTCGACAATAATTTTCAGCTGTAATGTTTTCCCAAGGATTCAAAAAATTGTAGTGGATAATACCAAGTGCACATCATCAGACAAGCACCATTACTTTCTTTTGGTGTAATGTTGGTTTCGCGAAATGCCTTGGTGCTTCATTTTTGTCAACCATTGTGCAACCGTTTTCTGTTGTCGTAAAGGATCCGTTTTTCGTCGCACGTTACGATTCGTTCTAGAAATGGATGTTGCGTAAAAGAAGCGTAGCACGAACTTCCCAACGGCTAATTTTTTGTTTTCGTTAATTCCGTGTGGCATCCATTTGCAAGCTGTGTTTTATTTTCCTAGCGGTTTTAAGTGGTCAAGTACTGTTGGATGACTTACTTCGAGCTTTTGTGCAAGCTCTAAAATTATTGTGCGTGGTTCTGTTTGAAGTAACGGCTTCAGTTAGTCATTATCAAATAAAGAAGGACGACCGCGATCTTCTTCATTCTCGTCCCCAGCACGAAATTTTTGGACCTACCATTGTACGTTTTTTGGCATTGCCCACGCCAAAAGCATAGTTCAGTTTTTAGGCAATTTTAGCTACTTTACCACCCGCTTTGTTCTAAAAATTGTTCGTACTTGTTTTTTGTCCATTTTCAATTCAATAACCTAAATTGAAACACCATTAACAATAAAATCGAAGTAAATGTTACTAAAATACAGACCGCAAAATGCACCTTTAAATGATTTTAACACAACCACAATGTAATTACACTTACATTAAAAAAATGACTGTCAATTGCAGTCAACAAAAATCGCAACTATTTTCTTAACAACCTAATAGTATGGCAAAGTAAAGATAATATTTTTTAATGACTAGTTTACACTGTCTAGCAGTTTGATTCTAAAAATTGTCTTACTTAAATTTAAGTCTAATAGTTCTACATCTAGGCAAGTCTTAACATGTGGTGGACGTACTTACATTGACGCGCTTAATATATTTTAAAACATTTCTTACACATGTTTTGTTTTTATTTTATTCTCTTAGTTTATCTTACACTAGTTCGAATGGTATTTGTCTTTTTAACCCCCGAACAAATCCGCTGTTAACGAGTAATTTGTAGCACTTCGATATTTTTGTGTTCATGAAGTTCCACTTCATGTTTTTTCGCGAACCGTTTAATTTCTTCACTGACCATCGGCCCTTCCTTATGGATCTTTTGACGTACCATGGTGCATTAACAATACTGCGGAGTACTTTCTTCTGAAAGGTTTGTTTTTGACATTGATTGTCTTTGTGCAATCTCGGAGTTGCACACCGTAAGTCCAAACAGATTTTAGGATTTGTTTATACAACAATAGTTTATTATGTAGTAACAGTACGGAGTGTCTTCTATGTACCCACCACATCTTCTTGAATTTAATGTTAAGTTCTGCACGGATTTTTTGATTTGTTCTTTCCACCTGAGCTCGGTGTCTAATACCATGCCGAGCTATTTCGCAGTCTTAAGTATCGAGATTATTTGCTGATTTATTACTATAGGCAAGTACTAATCTATTCTTTTATTGCTGAAGTTTATATGGGTTGACTTCGCTTCACTGAGGAATATTATTGGGTAAAATAAGTAAAAAATTGGCCTAAGGACGCTTTCTTGTGGTACACCTGTAGCTATATTTGTAAATTCTGATTATTCATCGCCATACTTCACTCTGAATTGACGGTCAGATATCTATGATTTGAGAATGTGAATTATCTGTCTAAGCAGACTTTTTGCTAACTTATATTAAAGGCACTCGTGCCATACTTTGTCAGAAGCTAGGGTCACCTCCAGAAATATAGTTGAGCATATTTCTTTTTTTTCTAAGACTCTTTCAATAACATCGGCGATACGATGTACTTGGTCAGTGGTCGAGCCCTTGTTCCGAAATCCAAATTGGCGAGTAGGGATGAGGTGCTCTTCCTCAATGATCAGCTTTAAGCGTTTCAGAAGCAATTTTTCATATGGTTCGGTACGATGTTTTTTCTTGGGTGGTTTACTCAGTTTAGGGATCATAGTAACTTCCGGAATCTTCCACTGACATATTGTAGTCGTAGAACTGCATCGAATAGACGCTTAAATTTCATGATGCCCCTTTTCGGTAGTTCTTTAAGCACTTGACTACCTATTAGGTCGTGGCGCTTCTTTAGCACTGAGATTCTTTTTGATCTCTTTCGTGACTTCATTTGAAGTTATATGTTCAACAACCCTATCGTGTTGTTTATCTCCGGTAGAATTTCATTGTCGGCGGCAGGGTATGGTTGGAAAGTGTTTGCTAAGTATTCGGCTATTAATTCTGCTTTTTCGTTGTCTTTCCTTGCCTGTCTACCATCTTCCTTTCGAATGGGAGGATTTTGGTTTTATGTCCGTTTTCATTTCTTGGTAGCCTTCCAGAGAGAATATTCCGTATGTTTTTCATCATCACAGAACGAATCTCATCTTTGAGTTGTTGGTTCAACCGATTTTGAAGTCTTTTGTCTGCGGATGCTCTAGTTTGTGAAATGTTTTTCGTGCTTTTGGTTTATTTGAAACAGGCTCTCTAATTTCCCTAGGGTAGTTTACGCCAGGCGTGTTCTTTTTTGGTACGGGGGTATTATTTCATTGAGTTTGTTGCAGGGTGACAACGAGCAGTTCTGCTCTCGTGTCAAGTTATTAAGGTGTGCTTAGTGGAACATTTAGTTTGATGCGTTCTCCCACTTCTGTTCTAAATCCCACCCAGGTTGTCAATTTGTTCTTTAATGGCGGTGATAGCGGTTTTCTGATAATTGTGTCGCTTACCGTCAAGGCAAACGGAGAGTGGTCTGGCGACAAGTTGTAGTTGTGTTCAATGCTGATGTAGTTGGAAGAAACTCCTTTCAGAATGAAGACGTTAGTTATACAGGGTTCCCCATATTAGACGACCAACTTTGATATTCGATTCAAATCTAAGCAAAGTATGTGTTTAGTTTTTTCTTTAGTAGGTTAAAAGAAGTGGTCTTTGGGATTACATTTTATCTACTAGTCGTTTATCTAATAGCATTTAATCAATTGTTACCGTCATAAATCCGTGGCAGTGTCACCAACGATAATTTCTCCATCAGAGTTTTAGAATTTTTGATAAATTATGGATTATTCAGTGCAACAACGTGTGTTTTTCGTGGAGATCTTCATTAGAACTGGTTCAGTAGAAGAAGTTCGGGGAGCATTTCGACGGCAGTTTGGTAACAATAATAGGGGTAATGCGCCTATGGGCAAAAAACCTGGACGTAGAAGAACGGTTCGTACGCCTGCAAATATTGAACGAGTGGAAGTCTTCACAGAATCCTTCATAATGATTAAAATTTCATCCTTACAAATACCAAATAGCATAGCACCTTAGCAATCGAGATAAGGAAGCGAGATTAACATTTTGTAAAGAATTTTTAAATCGGCATCGAGGAGCAATACACAATTTGTTGATGACCGAAGCACATTTTCATTTGGATGGCGTTGTTAACAAGCAGAATTTTAGATATTGGGGAGCTGAAAAACCTTGCGAATTGTTTACAAAATATCTCCATAGTCCAAACGTCGTTGTTTGGTGTGGTGTAGGATCATTTGGTACTGTTTTTATTTTTTTGAAGATGAAAATAGCCGTTCTGTAACAGTCAATTTCAAGCGTTACACGTTTCTCATCCCAGAACTGACTAGACGGAGATTATTAAATAGTGTTTTGTTATTCCAACACGATGGAGCAATAGCCACACAGCCAGAAACACCATGAGAATTCTGCGAGAATTTTTTAGTGACCCTATAATTTCTCGATTTGTAAATTTGCTTTGGCCCCCCAAGCCCCCCGATCTCACGACACCCGATTTTTTCTGTGGTGGTATTTGAATGAAAAGGTTTTTGCAAGTCGCCCTGTGACAATTGAAGAGCTAAAAGACCGCATTCGAGAAGAAATCACACAAATAGATGGAGATTTGCTTCGCCGGGTGATGCATCAGTTTGCATTTAAAATTGAAAGTTGTATTCAAGTTGATGGAAGGCATTTAGAAGACATGATTTTTAAAAGTTGAAGAAATGTTTAAGTCGGTAATAAATCCCACTTAATTAGCTGTACATTAGCGAAATAAAAGATTTTAGTCGACTTAGAATGAATTTATCCGAATAATAAAGTGGGTAGTTTAATATGGGGAACCCTGTATTATTAAATTCCAGAAAACCTACAAAATGCAACATGTTTACTACAAACTCATAAGGAGCCGCAATATTCATTGAATACCACGAATAGTCTTCCTACATTTTAAATAACATTTCTGTTAAGAAATTATCTGAGCATATCTACTGAGACACTTTAGAGTAGTTTCGTGCAAAAACGTTACTAATTAATTATGCATAATTTTATCTGCAAAATTCACCCGCAGATTCACTTAAATGTTGTTCCGCATATTACAAAGTTTTGTCAGACCACTCAAAAACTGTTGCTTATTTTGAAACATATAGAAAGCGTTCTAGAATTAAAAACCCAATAATTAATAAGCTCTCAATTGATACAAATGAATTTTATATGAATACATTTTAATACAATACAAGTTTAAAAATATATATATATTTATTAACGTTGGGTTGCACAGAACCAATTTAATGAAGCTGTTAGTTAATCATGGATTAAAGTTAACAATTCTTAAATTTTGCAGATTCCTAATAATTATGCTTTAATATTAGAGCTAATATAAATGTTTACACTAAATGTGATTTGTTACTTAATTATTATTTTAAACTTACTGTTTAAAGGTTTAGTTATATATTAAATTCTCGATAGATTAACAGATAAACAAATGTTAATAGGAATAGCATGTAGGTACCAGTTCAAAACGAACACTTAAGCCTTTGTCCCACTGTAAAATTTTTTATATAAATGTTTTAGAAAAACTAATGATGTCCCACTGTAAAAAAGTTTTTTAAAAAATAATAGCTGCTGTTTGCAAAGTGAGGTTATTGTGTACTTCTGTGTTAAGCAGGATAGTGTATTTTTTCACAATAACGGAAAACTCAGATATGAAACATAAATTATTAATAGAATTTAAAATAAATATGTTTGGCCACTACCTACAATCAAAGAAAAGGCCTCAATTTTGCTAAAAAGTTTTTAAAACAGGTTATATTGTAACTTCAACAGATTTGCTAGTAATCTGACAATGAGTTTGCGTGGGCCTTTAAATTTGTAATTGGTGGGGCATCAATCAAATGTTGAGTTTCATAAAAACTTTAGGAACGGTTGTATTTTGCAAGACTGTTTTGCGTGTCTTTGAAATACAGACACCATAACATTATTGTGAGACTGCTTTATTTTTATAAAAGTGCATGCTGTTTCACTGTAAAAGTCATTTTTCGAAAACGTATATAATAATAGTTACACTGGGACAGGGGCTACTACAACAATTTATACTTGTTGATCGAATTGCCGTAGTTGATACTGGGTACGACAACATGCACTGTTTCTATCTTTTTACCTAAAAATTTAAAAAATCCCTCAAATGCCCCTAAACGCAGGAGGCAACCTATCACACAGTAAAGAAGCATGCGCACACCCAGCTTGATCTACTGCACACCTGCCTGGACTACGCCACTGCATGAATATTTAATGCATCTAGTGCAGTTACACAAAAATAGTTTTTTTGGGTATATTACTCTTTGGCTCAACAGTCATTGATAGGGGACCGCGGTAGAGTAATGGCCGCAGCGCTTGGCTTGGAGTTATTCTACCAAAGTCGCTCAGGTTCGAATCCTGAGCACTGCACTTTCCCAGGGTGTTTGTGGTGTCTGGGGCATGGGGTTTTTCAAGGGTGGGGCATGTTAGACCTGTGAATAGCACGAAATATGCTGAGCCGGGGTAAGCTGGGCGGGATGGGAATCTTGGAGAGTCATTGATAAGTTTTCTTATTTTTGTATAATCTAATATTTCATTTAAAATACCACCATATTTAACAGACAACGACTTAGGTGTAATTCAAGTATGTTTCATAAAGAAAATAAGAGTAGAAAAAGTACTGTAAAAAAATGTATTCGTAGACCTATTATAATACTTACACAAAGCTGTTGAACAGCTCAGAACTGCTATTACTCCAGAAAATGAAAAACTACGCATGAACAATGTTAAAACTCAATTATCTTATCACAAAGAAAAATTGCGAATAGAATTATATTTAGACGTTCGGTAGGAAGAATTTTTAATAAACGAAGCCTCATGTATTAGCAAAGATTGCATACAACAGACATTTTTTCAGAGGCCAAAGAACATCGAGAAGATTTTCGATTGATCCGTTACTTCTACTTATTTTTCAAAACGAAAAATGTTTACCCTTCGGTTCCAACAGAACCAGAACTATTATCGAAGATACTCACAACAAGAAGAACGATGCCATCACACATTATATAAAAGCAAATACATTTACATGTGATATTACTATACTATAACAGCAAAGGTTGTCTGTTGTTGCTAATACTTAAATTATAATTTTTTAATATTCCCTTTACAAAATTACTTAGTAGGTACCTTAATTTCGTCTCTTCTATTCAGACAATAATAACATTTTTATTCAAGACGCTAAACCTTCGTATAAAGCAATAAGAAACCAGAATTAGTTAAGACAATGCACAAGCAACTGTTGAAGTATATCAGGGGCCAAGAAATTTGACAGAATATTAATCCTCTAAATCACACGACTTCCAACCGTTTGCAAGAGGACATTTATATTGAAAGATGACGACAACCGTTTGGAAATTTTAAGAAGGTTCAACATAACGTTACGACTGTTTGGACGGAAATTATTTATATCTCATATCTAATTTTAATATCTGTATTAAGCTAGTTTTCCAACACAATGCGGGTTTTCATTTCATACGTTTGTTTTTCCTAAATTGCTTAAAATAGTATGCAAATGTTTCAAGGAAAACCAATCAACCTTTTAACTTCAGTCGTTGATTATTTAAATAAATTGATTAATTTGATACGGCACTGTTTATGCATGTCAAGTTAATGTCATTATTTGATAATTTACATAAGTTACCGCTTTTTTACGTTAATAAACCTAAGATATGCACATTAGAAGTGGTATTTTATTTCCAAAACATCCAGGAAATGACGTTATTTATTTTACCATCCACCATTTAGCAATCTTACTTAGATCATGTCTAACCTAAAAAAGTAACCTCACTCTAGAAGTAGAACTTTGTAATTTTGCACATGCCGATACAGGTATTTAAGTTTTTCTCCGCATTGGACTGATGTCACTAAATAGTTTCACTGCAAAGATGCAACATGTTATTACAGTAGATCCATTTCCGTGATAATCAAAACAGATTAGTTTTTTCTGCAGTCGTAAAATGGTTACAAGAAACATTTCTTGATTGCTGCATACCAGCGGCGCTATAGATTTTATTTATATGTATATCTTTAAGCAATAGAGGAATTTCTTTATTCTTACATCCCGTAACATTTGTGGACGTCAATAATTTTGATTTGCAGATCGATTCAACTTACACAAAACATGTTTTGAAATATCTCCTGCAACTATCGCAACAGTTAAAAAAAAGAGCAGTCTTTTAGAGGGCAGGGCATTCAATCTTGATGAATCTGTTACTAACATATTAGATTGAGGTTAGCACAAAAGATCACCTTCAAATTGCAGAACGAAAATTAACAATTTATTACTCAGGAAGACACATATTTTCAAACATCGTTTAAGTTAGTTGCCGAGCTTTAAATTTGTAAGGTCTAGCTCGTTTCCAATGAGATTTCTTCAATTTTTTAAAATCGACCAATTAACTGTCATCTTAAACGATATAAAACTATCTAGCTTTCCCAATAACTGATGAATATGCGCCTTGCTTTTAATCAACTATGCCCTGAATGGTAGTGTTAAAATTTATACCTTGACAACTGTCACTATCATATTATTTTCGAGTCATTTTAAAATGGCAAGATTTGGCCAAGAATCTTTGGAAAATATTGAAAACAATGTAAACTGTGTTACTCCAAGAAGTACAGTTCATAACCAAAAGTCAATATGGAAACAGTTCAAAATATTTTTAAAAGAGAAGCATTATAAACTATTAGAATCTACTTCAAATCAATTGCTTGGATTAATCATGAAAGATTGGTCTTTTAATATGAAGAGAGTAAAGATTATAAAGAATACGTTATGAAGACTATATGGAATGTTACTGCAAAACTCCTTCAAAAAAAATAGTATAAAGAGTACGCCCGAAAATTTAATCCATTTGCAGACATTGAATACAAACAAGCAAGGGAAGCAAAAAATGTGAAACGAAAGCAGCTTCAGTCTATTCCCGAAAAGAGGAAGCAAAGTTCAACTGCTCTGAGTAAGGAAGAAATATATAAAGTAATGAATCTGTGAAACGAAGATTGTCCAGAAGGACTTCACAAAAGCTGTGTCATACAATAGCACTCGAACTAGCCTGAAGAGGGGGAGTGGCAGCAAGATGCAAGTGCATTTTTTAAAGAGGAAAAGTATTCAAATGGTAACGTAACCGGAAGAATTGAGTACAATTTGATTTTTACCAAAACATGCCAGGGTGGAGCTCAAAAATTATCAGACAGTAAGTGTATAGTGCCTAATCACAATAATCTCGATGTGTGCCCGGTAAGGTTATTTAAAAAGCTTATTTCTAAACGCACTAATAGAATTACTTCAGATCGTCTATTTGTGACTGTAAACCCTTACTGGAATAAAACCGATTCTAGATGATACAAAAATATGCCTACAGGAGCAAATGAGAATGGGAAATGGATCAAACAACCTGCTGAAAGAATAGGACTTGATATTCTGACAAACAAAATCACGAATCATTCCAATCGATCAAGTGCTGTATCAAATCTTGCTAAATCAGGTGTCTCGGAAGAACAGCTCATCAAAATGACTGGACATGCAAATGCTAAGTCATTAGGGATGTATTTACAGTTAAACGAGGAACTTCATGCGAGTTTAATAAACAACCTCAGACCTGAATCTTCGGGAATCCAAACTATAAGAGATATTAACGTTAAACAAGAAAATTCTACTACGGAAAACATAATATGCAAAAAAAATCTGGTCATAAAGTAACATATAACCATTCCACTATCAATGTTCCGAATATGTATATTACTAAAAATCAGTCAAACTCTGCACAATAATATATTTAAATATTTTAATATGTTTTCTATTAATTTAAAATGTTTATTGTTAATATGAAATTATTACTTCTGAATTAAATCTTCTATTTCAAATTAAGTTGTCTGTATCATGTAGTTTGTATTAATCTCCCTAAAATACATTCGAGATCATTTGTTATAAGATAAATACATTTCAAATTGTATTCAGATTTAATTGTCTTTTGGCAAAAAATGTCGAATCAAGGGAAGTAGAAAAAATCGGTAAAGCAAACTCTCGCGATTTTTTCACTCCCTTCATTCTCGATTGTTTGCCATAACAATGAAACTTTCATACAATTAAACATTTATTTATCAATAAAAAAATGATATCTTATGTCTGTACCCACGATAAGTATGTACACTGCTCAACAAAATTAGGGGAACACTTCTTTAGGAGTGCATAATTATTCAAATTAAAGACTGACGCAAGTATCAACTTTAATATATTGTTCTTTCAGCATTACTTAACAAGATACAAACATCAAATATGCTCTAATTAAACGGTTTTCTTGAGTAACACCAAACTATTGAGAAGACTACCAAAATCGAAATGTGTTTTATCACTTAAAATGTAATGGAAATTCTGTTAACGCCCGAATACCAAGCTTTAGTAGCGCGTGTGCCCTCCATTAACTTTAATAATAGCCTGGCAAGGTCGAGGCATGTTGCGAATAAGACGTCTTAACATGTCTTGTGGTAGATTTCGCCATTCTTCCATAAGGGCCTCAGGCAACTCCTGAAGAGTCTGTGATGCAGCAGGACGCTTCCTAATGCGCCTGTCGAGTAAATCCCAAACGTGTTCGATGGCATTTAAGTCTGAACTCATAGCTGGCCACCCCATCACTTGGATTTCTCGCTCCTGGAGGACGTTTGTTGTTAAATTAGCGGTATGAACTCTACAATTATCCTGTTGTAGGATGAAGCCATCGCCGAAATTGTTCGCAAATGGCATAACATGCTCTTGAAGAATCGTCTCAACATAAATTTGTGCGTTGAGACGTTGGTAAACGACAACCAAGTATGTGCGATCGTCTATACTTCTATAGTAATGCCACCCCACACCAGACCGATCCAGCTCCGAATCAATCCAGTTCCTGTATACACGCGGCAGTGTATCACTCTCCAGGACGTCTGTACACTCGTATACGACCATCGCAACGAGTTAGACAAAACCGCGACTCGTCTGTAAAAAGTACAGACCTCCAATGTCGAAGTTGCCATTGCACATGTTCGCTGGCAAAGTTTGGACGACTAACTTCGTGATTCCTGCTCAAGCGAGGAGCTCGCACAGGCCTGCGAAAAGTCATATTGACTTCTTTGAGTCGTCTTCTAACCGTCTGATCGGAAATTGTCACCAGGTGGCATTTCGGAGTAGATTTTGTAGCTCACAAGCGGTAGCAGTTCGTCGGCGAAGAGAAGAATTAACAATATACCGGTCGTCCCGAGGAGTAGTTTTTCTTTCACGGCCTTGTCCAATTCTCCTGGAATATCTACCAGTTTCTTGGTACATATGCCAAGCTCTGCAGGTAACAAATGGAGTCGATTGGAGCTGGTTTGCTACATATCGCATAGATCGACCATCTTAAAGCAAAGCAACAGCCCTCGCGATCAATTTCACTTAAATAACGCATTTTGAAACATTGAAAAAGTCAAAACTGGCGATTTTACTGTGTCCAATGACTAATTTGATCAGTTTCAGATGTTTGTTTTGTGGTCAAAAACCACTTTGTTTTGAAACTATCTTTACATTTTGGCATCTACGATGAAAAACGAGCATACGAGTCACCATAATTCTTTTTGCACTTTCTCAATAAATGTCTAGACAATAATATAACAAGAAAAAATCCTGCTTCCATCATTTGCTGGAAATCTTATAGACGCTCAAAAAAGTGTTCCCCTAATTTTGTTGAGCAGTGTATTATCAGCATGTATATTGTATGTGCCCCATGCTTCTACCTTCACGCTGAAGATAAACACGTTACAAAGAAGCGGCCGATGCCCAGCAGAGGAAGGAAAAGGTTGTTGATAATGGTACCGTATGTAAACCTAGAGAGTAAAGAGTAGCTTTCAGAATAAGTTTAAACTTACCGCTTGATTAAACTGACAATAATTATTTTTAATCCGTAACTTAGCGGCTACTGTTTCGAGTGTAACATGTTACAATGTAGACTTATTTTACATCTAAATAATAATTACAGTAGTTACTATTCATAATTTATATATTTCAACAATATTATTTTAGCAAAATCTACATACAGCACAGCATCGCTAATCCGGACATCCGCAAAAACGCTTCTGCTAATAGATACTGCTCGCTCACATCCATCAGAGAATACTTTATATTTTGATCCTAAATTTACAGTTATGTTTTCGCCCCCCAAACGGCACAGCGAAAATACAACCACTGGGCCATACAAAATATTATAATAACTTTCAGAAATAAAATATTGACTCAGTTAATATCTTAAAAGAATGATTTAACAAATGCCTCGAAGAGTTACAATTTAGAAGAGGCTGTCAAAAAAATCCTTTATTGATTGAAAGAAAAAAGCAGTATAACCTTTTTGAAAACACAAAGTAGCAAAAAATTAGTCATTATTTTAATTAATTTTAAATAATTCTGTATCAATATAGCCTTGCCATTTGTGTATAAATAATACTAAGACTTCATAAAAACATTACTTGCTTGTGGCATTATCTAAAAGCAAAATTATTTATCAGTTTAAAGATGTACTGGTACCACATGTTTAATTTAGATTTACTATTACACTAATACATTATACAAGTATACAAGTATATGAAAAGCTCTAAAATAAATAAATATACCGCAGTGAAATTATTTTGCAGAACTACTTTATTCTGTAGAACCAAATCGGTGTGCACGCATGTGTACACATTTATTTTACGGCAATACCAATATCTTTAGTATTTAACAACAGCACAGAAGACAAATTAAAACCGTATGTGTATGCCCCTATAGTGTTGCTTAATTAAATGAATAATAAACTGCCATATAAATGCAACTGCATATTGCATAATATCTAAGATTAAATAGAATAGCATTTACTTCAAGTATATTAAATGTTAAATGTAATGATCGTTATTCGCTCATACACCAGACGGTGATCTGTCCAATGACATGCAAATTTAGTAATTACCATTGCGGAGAAACTTTCTTCTTTAGTTGTTGTCGCGTCGCACGTTTCAACGCATACAGATTTTAAAGTTATATTATTTACGAAATAAGATTATCATTTTCTTGTCTGTAATTGATGTAGCAAATGTAATTACTAGGAAAACAAAGTAGATGTACACATTTAAATTTTAAACACGTATATGCAATATTATGAATCATTAAAATGTATACAATTTGAGCAATTACATATTGTGCCGGAACTTTCTTCACTTGAACAATATCTTACACCTATAATTTAGCACCCTTCACACTTTTGCATCGAAAAGATGTTCGATTCTCGTCTGAAAACAATATTTAAGTGTAGAAACACAAAATAATCTGCAAACTTCCTGATTTCGAAGAATGATAAAATCGATGTTTTCAATGTTTATGAATACTTCATTAATATAATATCATTCTAAGTTTTTAAATTAAGGATCTACCTACCCTTTATCGTAAAATAAGTTCAATGATTGATTAGATTATAAAAGCAGTAAAGATCATCTGATTCAAAATTCTCCCAAAAGGAAACCCTGTAGATGCCGCTTCTGCTGATACTTTTTAATGTTGATACGGTATGGAAATTCCATTGGAAAATACAAGAAGATATCTAAAATTAAGTCATATTCACAGTAACAGTTAAAGGAATAAAATGAATCTGGGAAAACTTTCTAAATTGTTTCCACAGTGGTCAAACTATCAAAACATAAGTGTATGTGTGCTCTATAAAATTTTGTAATATTGCTTTAATACTCATTAATCGATATCCGTATAAGCATCTAAAGCAGCGTTTCTCAATCTATGGGTGGCGACCCATTAATTCATCGCATTAAATTTTTAATGGGTCGCGAAATATTGTTACACTCTCATATAAGATGACTTCCAAGAGGAAAAGTTCTGAAACGATTATTCGGATTTCGAATAGAAATAGAAATATTTTTAAATGATCAGAAGTTAATATTAGGTGAATATTGTAAACGTAATTTGCAGCTTGCTAAAGTTGCCAATCTAGCTCACATATTTTTGTTAAAGAACGATTAAAATTTACGAATTCAAGGAAAACAGAACCAATCTTCTTATTTGTTATATTAAAATAGAAGCTTTTGTTTAAAAACTTGACCTCTGGGTAAATAAAAAGGATTATTTTCATATGTTTCCATCATTCCTACAAATGATGGAGGACACCATAATAACTCAGGACATTTTGGATCAGAAGAAAAAAATTTATTTGAATTATCAACTAACACGAGTTTGCAAATAATGGAAATAAATAACTGGAATAATTTACCTACATTTTGCTTACAAAATGAAGTACAATATCCGACTCTAGGTAAAAAGGCAATAACATTATTACTAACATTTGCAGCAACTTATTTGACTGAAAATTTGACGAAGTAGATTTAAATAGTTCAGGTCGATTTTTTCTTTATTCGATAAGATATTATTCAAACTTTGTTTGCGTTGAATGAGCTTTACCTAACCCAGTAAACTGTCAAGTGTATCAAATAGCCTTCCCAGTTTTATAATAATTCTCAATAAAAATGTATACAGCGCTTCCCAAAAGTAACGGATAAATACTATAAAATCGTTGAGAAGAATATTTCAAAAAATTGCTGGAACATGTCGATTTTTATTTTTAAATTATCATTTAGAGATGTAATTCTCAACCCCCCACCCCTAACCCTAAGCCCTAGCAACTTCAACTTTAAAAATTCAATGGCATCTGATAGCTTTCTTTAGGTTGAATACAATAAAAAAAGTTTTTCAAAATCGGTTGAAAAATAACGCAGATATTTACCAAAATGTATTCAAATGAAAGTGCCAATATTCGAGCAGGCATTGATACGGATCTAGCAATGAGTGATAAAAACTATTGAAACTTGTTAATAATTGAATGTCCGACAAAATTTATTGACATTACTTAGTGGAGTGTGTGTTAATTCTCTAACGATTAAGGAAATAAGATTCCAATTTTTATTGTATTCAGCATAAAGAAAGCTATCAGATCACGTATCAGAAGGGGTACTTTGTTATTTGAATTTTTAAAGTTGAAGTTGCTAGCGCTTAGGGGCATAGTACGCATTTTAGGTTGCCTATTTTAGATAAGGTACGTACTATCCCGCGAATCACCCTGTATATGCAGTGTGTCCACGATTGGACGCAGAAATAGGTGAAAATGAGACAACATTTTCGAATTAAATAATTATATTCTGGATTTAGTTCCTGCGTGGTCTCCATTAAGATGTAGTCAAAATGAATCGAATCACTCGTAAACAGGATGTTCAAAGAAAAATTTCAATTGTAAGATGTTTCTATTTTTAAAGATACAGAAAAGTGTATAAGTAGTTATTGAAAATGAAAAGTGATTTTAAATTACAAACTATTAAGAGAATCAGCCTACATAAATGGATTTATAATAATTATTTGAAAAGCAAAAATCAAGAACAACAAAAGAGTTAACTAAAATAGTAATGACAATGCAAATTTGTTTGTTAGTCATGTATTTCATTGATATTTTTGATATTTTGTTTATAGAATTATAGAGTACTGGGTCTGGGGCAGATATTTGACAGAGTGGGCAAGCCGCCGCCGTCTTTGGGAAACTATTATTATTAATAAATTATAATTATATATATAATTATAATATTATATACCCTTCTTGAAGAAGTATGGAAGTCCAATGTGACGACGATTGGACTTCTATTGTTGACTTGGTGAAGAACTTATCTCCAGATGCAATAATCCTCTACGCAAAACCAATGAAGACAATTTATAAAGACGTATGTATCATCAGAAAGGCTTATTACACTTTTAGTGTGCATTATTAACCGCTAACTTCTTCCAGGTATTATTTTAAAGAAAACCAAGAAATCAAATGTAATGTAGAGCAACAGTAAAAACAACACTATTAGTACTACGACAAAAGATATTATGAATACACCTTCGTAGACTTCGTTTTAGAATCCTACTTATTTCGACAAATCTATCTACAATATCTTGTCAATAATGGTAGACGCTATACTATCATTTCATACGCCACAAATAAAAATCTAGAAGTTTTAAATCAGGCGAGTTCGCAGGTCGTACAAATAGTTCTACGTCTTCATCAAGATTGAAGGCACCATGTACAACATGCGTCTTTTCTGCTGTAAAATGATATTATCCAACAAATCGGATACTATTCGGCCATCAGGATACTTATCCATAAGTTGTCGGTTGCTGCTATAGTACAGACTACGGAGTACTCTTGGATGTGTATACATTGTTAGATATTCAATTCTAGGCGAAAAGAAACACAAAATGTATCTTTTTTTCTGTAGCATAAGTAATTATTTAATTATTAAATAAGCTCTGCACAATTATAGGGAAACGTACAAACATAGTTTTATGCTTCCAATTATTTATTTATTATTATGCACGTTCTCATTTAGCAATAAAATTTCAAATGATAAATTACATTCATCTATTATTTACTTGTCAGGTACACAAACATCCTGTTTTATAATTGAAAATCTATTAAATTTTAGCGCAGTAATTACTTTAACGATACGAAACAATTTGTTGTTGAAAAATTCTTTATTTAATATATTCATAAAATTTACACGAGTCGATACAAACCCAGGAATTGGAAACTATAAACTATATACTTTGTGATTAAATAAACCAAATTTAATTACATGATTGATTAATGGTCGCAGCATACTAAAACTAAAATGTTTTAATCTAGATTTTAGATGTTTGCGTGTGGTAACTCAAAACTTATCAATCATTATATTAATAAAGCCAGCTTACACATATTTGCCCAAATACGTATTAATTTTAAATTAAATCATAAATCTTTGCATACAGAGACCTAACAATAGATAACATTGATTAAGAAACTAACCGTAGTATTATTATTACTGAAGTACTTATAAGTTTTATGAAGACAGATGGCAGAAAGTCCAGTTTTTAAAATACTACAATAATAAAAGCGTACAGCACTTTCAAAAGAGATTGATGATTTATGTATATCAATTTATGAAATTTATCAGATCTAGCCACACCTAATGCACAGACAGTATGGTTTTACGTACCGTAAAGGTTATCTTCCCAAACAAAGCAGTATCTACAGAAAAGATCGATTTGGTACGTTCAATTCTTTTATTGCCATCTACAAAACTCTCATTTTTCGCAATCGGGCTGTGTACTAATAACGTAATTACAAACTGTTAAACGCAGATGATTAATAAACAGGTAGTACTCTAGAAGCACGGGAGAAATGGTTAATTAGGCAGTATCAACATAAAGGCGGTTCCGCAATAAAAATTTCCATATAGCGGAACAGAAATTAAATTCGACTCGTCTGATTTGGTGGGAATTATTTTTATGCAGAAACAACTAATTTTAGATCGTCACTCTCATAATTTAGTAATTAATTTCCTCAATTAATTTACGAAGCCGTTGTTTTATATTCAATTATTACCTAAAAATTTTCAATTCGAAATTTGGTAAAGCAATTGTTACCTTCTGCAGCTTATGTAAGTAGTATACAGAGTGAGACTGCTAAGACGAATCAGCTTGATATCTCAATTATAATAAACAGTAAAAACATAATTTCTGAGCAAATTATAATGACTGACACCCCTTTGCATAGGTACTAACAAAAATATTTTTTGACTATTTTAACGAAATTAAACAATTTTTAGAATTCGCTTTTGTTTCAAATCTGAATCTTCTAGTGCGGATTGCGTTCTCTATACCGACCTATTTTTTAAATGTCAGTTCAAATTAGTGCAGTATTAACTTAAAACCAAAAATAAATCAAATGAACATCAAGCTGAAATCACGTGCGAGGATAGCAACGATAGATTCTCTCTTCGCAGATACTTTTAGATGTGGCCAATTCCGCATTTACAAATTAGTTTGTGTCAACTGTCGATTGCATTCATTAAGACCTTTAATTTGATTAGTTTAAATGTATTATTATAATAATTAAAGAACCCCATTCGCGGAGTAACACGATTTTTTTCTAAATGGAGCGTTATAGAGAACAACGTATCAGCATTAAGAGCTACATTTTTTTTAAAATAATTATTATAATCAGTTTCTAAAAATCATTTTACGCCGTTGGAACAGCCGAAAAATATTATAATAAGTGCTTATTATAATATGTCCAAATATATGTTTCCCAATATTACAAATAACCGAGATATGATGCTAATTCGTCTTAGCAGACTCACCCTGTATATTGCGGAAGTAAATTATAAACCAAAATATACAGATCTGTGTTTAGTAGACGTATTCAGTAAGTTTCGATTTTATATTAACCTTACCTGAACTTCTGATTTAAAGGTATTTCACTATCAAACTAGTATAGAAAGTAATCTTTGAAATTCCATACATGTGGACACTTACTTATTAGTGCAATTAATAAAAAATGTTGTTACATAAGTGTAATTGCGTGATATATTCACAGAAACAGAAAACCTAATTTCGTGTTATTAAATGTTTCTCTTCGTCATTTCTCTTGCATCGAAATGCTGTTACATGATATGAAATATGTATATATACTGGAAATACATCTGCTGAATATTAATCACATCCAAACATGTATGGCTCCTAGTTGAAACGCTACACAAAATGTTTAAGGTTGAAAATTAGTTAAATGTTCTCCGGTTGCAAAACAAATAAAATATTATTACAAATGAGCTACAATTTGAACGAAATAATGCTTATTTAACTGAACCCGTTGGCTACATCCGATCCTTTGCTTAGCGTTTTCTTGAAACAACAGATAACATATGTGTAGAAGTAAGACAATATCTTAAAAAGTGTTTCGTAGTCCTCTCATCATATACTCTTTTTAATGAAACACCTTGTCACAACAATCACTACACTTTCAATAAATTTAGTTTTTTTGGTCGTCATCGGTGGTGGAAAGCATATTTAAATGGCCATTAGGGTGCGAAAAATAACTTTTACATATACTTTCACTATGTATACAGTAAAATGCATTGTCATGGAAATAATATACATGAAAATTATTTTAAAATAATTTTCCTGATTAGACTGTGAAAAATAATTTTAAAATTATTGTACACAATAAAATTTACAAAATAACACCCATACAAATTAACGTGTACAGAGTCTACAGTGCATTTAAAGGGTAAAATAAATTAAATTACTTGAGCGTAGTGCAAAAAAATAACATTTATACAAATACTTGAGTTATTACAATCGCTGCTAAAATAAAGTAAACACATAACAATATTTCTCCAATATTTGTCATTGTTCAGTATATTTGTGGGTTGAGTACTCCCCGAACTAAGTGGATTTAGTAGTTTCATATATGTTTATTGTATTAAATCATACTACACAATCGCAACAATGAAATTGTTGTCACCGGTTCTTTTCGTTTAAAATATAAATAAAATTCCATAACATAAATCGTTATAATATATCAGCTATGAAAGCGGACCGGTAGAGTAGTGGCCGAGGCGCAGGTGCTTAGCTTTTGGGGGTTTTCAAGGTTGGGACATGATAGCCCTTTTGTATAGCTCAAAATGTGCTGAATCGAAATAAACTGTAACTTTATAATTCTTAAAAAAAACATCAGCTATGTCAATGTGCAAGTTATGTACTTTTTTAGTATGCATAGCTGCTAACTAATCACATAATTATGTATTTTTTATTCAGATCCTGTCACAGAGGTTGATTTGATAATGAACACTCGAAGTCAGTTGCATACCCCTCATGAAACGAACGCGTCCAGGCTTTACCTTACTACTAGTGCGGGTAACGAAGAAGTTGAGACTAGTTGAAGTAATACGGAATTAACGAGCAATGTATAGTTTCCCGGACGTTGCCAATGATTGTAGCCACTTACATTATAGAAAATCAAAATGTTTTAAATGAAAGCATCGTATGCCTTGCAAAAAATTACAACTAGTTATACGCCAAACAAAGTTTTCTAAACTAAATAATGTTAGTACACAGTTTATTGAAAGTGTTACCAAAATGAATACCATATCCTTTCCGCAGAAACCGGAACCAATATCACATTATCGATGTTAAATTTAATTGATACGTCAATTTCACGTAGTAAATTTAAAAGAACGGCTAAATAAAATCTATTCATAGCTTTAGGCATCAATTAAATGTAGTTACAGAATTTTTATCACAGCCTTGAATATTTTCGTATAAACTGATTTTCCTATCATGCACATTAGATTTAAAAAATCGAAAATTACAAACATGAATACATACTTCCAAATACTATATAAAATTATTGTATTCTGCCTCTAGCTGTGTAACAACAAACTTAAAAGAAGTAAAAACCTAATACATCAAGTAAAACTGTTTAAAAGGTTAAATTTACGTAATCTGCAAAGTTATTCTGATTACGTTCACGAATGTTACATGTCGAATAAATCCTGTAACAGTAATTTCTCCTGAGACGTGCTTCTAAATTGATCAAATTATATATTGTAAACGATATTGCTGATTAACTATCAGTCTTAATATAATTACGTTAACAATCAATATTTGTTAACTTAATTTATTGTTGTTGTCAGATATTTATTGTTGTTGTCTTGTCAGATAGTTAACAAAGAGCAATTTAACATTAACAACCTTATAAAAAATAACTACTATATATAAACAGGAATGTCACAAAAAAATACTATTTGGAATTATGACAATACAAACGACTTTTACTGTTTTGGTTTAGAAATAAGGGGCTTTTAATACAATTAAACTCATAATATAGGAAAACTTTTGTTCATTACTGTTGCTATTAATTAATAAGCCGGAGAGGCTAAGAGATAGTCTATTAATATGTTCTAAGCTATGTATATAAAAATATTTCTGTTTAGGTGACGAAATATAACTCAAACAATTTTATGGTTTTTTGTGATCGTCTCACTGCATCATTTAGCATTCCTGCCCTAATTTAACAGTAACCAAACAAAGCTAAGCCTTGTGCCTTAAATTAACGATTTATACCGCAAACATCAATTTATCACATTATTTACAGTGCAAATAGGCCAATGTAAAATACTTGTATATCCTTCCTCTGTCACCCTGAGTAAATCCGGTATTGTTTAACATAGTTGACATCGGAAATTTGTAATTATTTATGCGTTACTGCATCTAATTTATGATTATAGCAGGAATTTCAATAGCTTTTTATACGGTAGAAAATACGAGACATTACAGATTTAGAAACAAATTATGTAACGTAGAAAACACATTCTATAAGCAAACACTTGTTTGACTAGCAAAATGTGAACTTGCTTAGTAATACAATTACATTCATTTGCAAAATTTAACTTTTAAAAATTGTAAATATGTTATCTATTTAATAAAAGCTTATCTGAAATATAATGAAGCTGTAAATTATGTTCATAAATTTTGAACCAACTGAAATTTTAAATATAGAGCTTTAACCTGAAATCACACTGCAAAAGCTTATCATTCGTTTACAACTAACTTAGCTTGCTTGATCAAAATGTATTGCATATTTCCTAAAATTTAATCCTACATAATCAGTTACTTCTCCAGATAAGCTGAACGCATACATTAATCAATCACAACCCGAAAGCTCGCTTCATTTCCTGCACGCAGAAAACACGCTGTCGCATAGCGCTAGTTCAGTGTATATATCGAAAACTGTAAAACTAACGTGAATTTAATAAACCTCTTTTTATACATTTATATTTTTAATTTCACGAAAAAAATTATGTTTAAAGTTACATAAAACAAGCCGATATAACCATCCATTCCCCTAGCATTAAAAGAAAGTTGCAACACAAATTTTTAATTGACTCACCTCAGAAATAATTAACACAAACAATACAAACAACTGATATCACATGTAAGCGCTAAAGCACAGTTGTGGAGGAGGTACAAGGAAGACTAAGAAGCCGGAGCGCGCTTCACTGGAAGATCTCGAGATGAACCCAAACAATTCACTCTCTCCCGCGGAGTTTCCCAATCAACGGGCGACCTTTCACAACACTCACACGCATACTTAACAAAGGCCAGAGTTGCAATGGAAATTGTAAAGATTAACAAAGTGCTATTGCTAAAGTTCACAAGTTGAGCTGTAATTTGGCTGGACTACCATTGTTAAGTTTTAAAACATGTTGGGAATATCCTTATAATAAAATCAATTATAATGGAATGAAGCAGCTAGTTATCAGAGTAACCTTTAGGTAATAAATGCCTCGCGAGTCACGATTAACCGTAATTCCGTGATCGATTGGTGTTTGCATCAAAATATTTTTATTTCCAGTTTCGCAGCTTTTTGGCCAAAGAGGTCTGTTGTTTAATTAGAGTTAACAGTTAAGTTACGACTCTATCGAAAACTAATGTTCATTAACCTTTAAATTTAAAGCGCCAATCCTTCATAATACTTTAGTCTGAATATACTTTCGAATATAACACCTCTTACTGAACGCCGGCTTCCTATAAAATCCATTAGAAATATAAAACATAATGTCTCTATAATATTATTCTGAAAATTAGTATAGAATTAGTTTTTAAAAATATGACACTGTTTTCTAAACAGCACATTCTATGTAACAGAAACTTTTTTAGATTTTTGAATCCTAATGAAATATTTCTAACACAAATCGTACAAAAACTGGATCAAAATAACGCTAATAGCTTAGCATGATAAAATTATTTTTAGCACTTACAATCAGAAGAGCTCTTCGCAATGAGAAATTTGGAACATTGCCCATTGGGAGCTGCCGCAAGGGGTTAAATGGCGCAAACAGATGTGGATCATAAACGTTTGGGTGCAAAACCATTCATGATTCAAAGACGTTTAGACCCAAAACGTTCATGACTCAAAAACATTTGGCCGTATAAACATCCATGACTCAAAGACGCCTGGACGCAAAAACATTTACGTGGAGGATCGATTAGCGCAGGCATCATTGTACATATAAACGTTAGAATGTAATTGTTGTTATAATGCCTTAGAGAAATGACCGTCATTAAACAAATAACAAAAATATGTACAAAGGGTATAATTAGTAAAACAAGAGACTGTGTAGACGCGGGTCTCAACGCAAGATGTCCCGAGTTTGATTCCCGGGAATCGCTGTAATACATAAGCGTTTTTTTCAAAGAAATTTTCGACTCAGTCTTAAATAGGTACCTAGGCGAGAATAAATTTGGGAAATAATAGGCGGCTAGAGCACACACAATACCTTCTTTGTAATGCCGACAGGGCCTAGCGAAACGGAACAGCTGTGTCTGTTACTCTCCCAAACGCGCCGTGCGCTATAAAGGGCGAGTAATATTAATTTGTAGAGACATTTTAATTAGTTACTGTAAGAACACAAAATTCCAAACAATTTGAGTGACACATCGGTTATTGCTCTAAGGGCGTAAGTTTTCTTTTGTATCAAACCTTAACCTTTAGCTGATCGGGTTAAGGTATAACACCTCTTTCCAGAAAAAAAAGGTCAAGAACATGGAATACAACACATTGGTTAATAAATAATTTCGGAATTATATTAGACGATTTAAAAATGCAACTGTGGAAAACTCAAGATGAAAACTAACGATCTGGTGAGGAAACATTCCTGCTACGATCTTTCCACATGATCAAATTGAAACGGATTAATATCATATCAAACGATACGCAGAAATGCTAGAAATATTAGTAATGTACACTTCAGTTCACTCAATATACAGTATACTCAAAATAATTACGAAATTTCGCAGTGAAATTTGGGAACTTATCAGATTTACACTGGAGGCTTGTTCAACTAAAACCCATCTTTGACCAACTTAGTCTTGAAAACAAATGCAATAATTCAAACGACGTTTGTTATTGTTAGTAGTGTTTGTAAGCAACACATTAATATGTTTCTGGCGTATGAATTTTATTCTGACTTTTAAAACTTCGATTTTGAAATGGCGTTTGTTGTTGAAAATCCGTCCAAGTTTGATCAGCGTGCGGTGCTATAACTGTTACGCTCTGAGGGTGTGCAACCATTGCAGATTCATACGCGAATGCAAACAGTGTATGGAAATGCATGTATTGCGTACCCAACTGTGAAGGAATGGTGCCGAAAATTTAGAAATGGGAAAGAGGGGACTATGAATTAGCCGCGACTAGGTGCACGGTGTACTGCATTAACAGAAAACAATATAGCAAATGTGGAAGGCCTTATTAGAGAATATCGTCGAATTTCAATTAGAGAAATTTCAGAAATTGTTTGTACGAGTGTAGGATCTGTCCATAGTATTGTTCGTAATCTTACAGCAAAGTTTGTTCGCAATGGATTCCTCGTCTCTTGTCTAATGAACAAAAATGCTTGCGAATGGGTTTATTTCTACAACACCTCGCAGACTATAGGCAAAATGGTTATGACTTTCTTCTGTCAAGGGTTGCTGGTGACGAAACTCGGTGTCATTACTACGAGCCATCCAGTAAGTTATTGCCGACGTTCAAGTTCACCACCGCCGAAGAAGTTTAAAGCACAACCTTCTGCAGGCAAGGTGATGTTAACATTATTCTTCGACCCTGAAAGACCCTTGTTGATAGAGTTTAAGGAACCTGGGGTAAATGTAAATACAAATCTGTATAATGAAACTTTGAACAAGCTTGATCAAGCAATTAAACGGAAACGTCCAGGAAAACTTACGCGTGGGGTCATTTGGCTGTACGGAAATGCTAGGCCTGATGTTGCTAATGTGGTAAAAGAAAATCGTTAACAAAATAAATTGATGGTTTTAGAGCATCAACCCTGTAGCCCGATCTGTAGCCTTGCCATATTTTTGGACGGTTGAAAAAGGCGTTAAAAGGTCAGCATTTTGAGTCTGACGCAGAAGTACAGATAACTGTGGAAGACTTCTTCAATCAGCAGCCACAAGAATTCTATGAGCAGGGTATACGTCGGTTAGTAAAACAATGGGATAGGTGCCTTAACTGTGACGGTAATTATTTGTAATTAAATTGTTGAATAAAATTTTTATAAAGCCAAGATGGGTTTCAATTGAACACACCTCATATTCACAGGTGAGGTAAATACCTACCAAGAAATTCTTATAACGATTATATAAACATAGTAGGGTACATAAAACAATTTTATAACAGACTATGCCCTTGTTAGCAGATCTCATTGGTCTAGCGGTTAGCAGCACTTCCTTATACAATGTGTCAATTTGAAACTTACAATGCGTTTTATCTCTGGAAATAAAAGAGGCATTGAACTTTTCTAGAAAATGACTCTTAAGGTATCCTTCCCCATTCAATCCTTCAAGCTCTATGTACCCTAAAAAAATATCAAATGGTAACACCCACTTTATGATACCTCATTGAAAGCTTTTAGAAAATGCTATTCAGTAGTAGCAACCTTTTTCTTGTCCCTCGGCTCGTTTCGGACAAAGTAAAGAAAAAACTAAAAAGGTTTTAAACCAATTATTGTAATTAAAATTATCCAGGACAATGGATTGGTAGAAGAGGTCCAATAGAATGGTCCCTAAGATCTCCAGAACGTTTTGGAAGGTGTGTCGCGGCATAGCTCGGCAGTCCTGAACTATTCGTTTTCGCAGTGTGGACTGAGGCTGAGTTACGTCGACAACCGATTTTATGTGATCCCATAAAACGAAATTTAATGGGGTGAAATCTAGAGATCTTAGGGTCCATTATATTGGTCTTCTTCTACCACTCCATTGTCCTGGATAATTTTAACTACAATAATTAGTTCAGTATCTCTTGCGATTTTTTTTTAATTTTTCGTGTATATTAAACGAGTCGGGGAAAAAATGTTGCTACTAGTGAATAGCATTTTCTAAGAGCTTTTCAATGAGGTTTTCCAAAGTGGGTGTTACTATTTGAATTTTGTCTATAGTACTTCTAGCCTAAGAGATTGAATGGGGAAGGATACCTTAGGAGTTATTATGATTCCCCCTCCGTGTTGTAACAATGTTTTTTAGACATTTTCAATGCCTATTTTACTTCCACAGATATAACACGTTGTACGTTTTTAAATTGATAACCTGTATATGTAGCACTTAAAAATTACTAGAGGGGTAATTCCATCCCTAGGTAAGCAAAATTCATAGGTAGGTCGTATAATAAGTCAATAATAGTATCCGTGTAGAGAGATGCTGGGAAAGCTGCGCTGTAGAATTTTCTTCTTCCAACTTGTCGAAATTTAACTTAACTGACTTCTTAATCAATTTGAATCGTTCTAATTTTGAATTTATAATTACCAAAACTCTCAACATTCGATGATCGCTCCCAGTTGAGAAGTTGTTTAAAACTAAGACGTCTTTGACTATATTTTTGTGGTCAGTTAAAATATAATCGATTTCATTTTTAGCCTTTCCATTAGAACTTCCTATTGCTTTTTCAGATTCGCCTTGAATTTGACTCAGCTTCGAACTGAAGTCGCCTATGAGCATCGCATAATGTGTTGATGTATCTTCTATTGCTACTCTGATATCGTTTTAAAAACTTTCTACGTCATCATCGTTGTAGTCTGATGTAAGTGCGTATACCTGAATAATTTTTATGCCGTACTTTTCGACATCCGCAAAATTAAGTAGATTACTCTCATAGAAATATTGTGTATTCTTGTTATATTTTTACTAACCGTTTTGTATAGGAGAAAACCATTTCCTCTGTATGATTATTCTTCTTCACCTTTATAGTAAAATGCGTGGACTGATTTTTCCCCTCTTCTGTTAACTTAATCCGGTTATGTCACATTTTATATATGATAGTTTTTCGGCCGATGACAAGGTTCTGGCAATTTTAAGTTTTGTCTGGTAGCTTTCCGTAACACGAGTATTCTTACCACCCCCTTTTTGCTGTCCGTTCTTCCATCTGCTACCGTAGTTGGGGACAAGCAAACGACCGGAACTGGGGGTCCTTACATTCTTATGTCTTTCATATTTGAGAAGTTTCTAGTATTATTTCATCACGCTAGTCTATGCCGGTTGATGAAAGAAGAGTAATGTTTCTGGTGAAGGCTTTATACGCTGTCGTTGTCCTTATAGTAAGAATCATTCGAAATATTCGATTATGCATATATCTCGAGATGCGAGTAATACATTCGAATGATAAAATCTTCTCGAACTACATATCGTTTGTGCCGATATATATAATTTGAGTAGTATTCGAATGAATTTGTAATCCGAGAAGATAATAATAGATAAATTACAAAGTAACACGTATGATTTGTTTTGTGTGATGGGGTACGTGCAGCTGAATTAGCAAAATACGTTTTTATAATTTCGAACCGGGCAGGCTAAGTTACAATTATTTATTTCTACTTTTCCATACTAAAATTCAAAAATATTAATTGTAAAATATTTGTGGATTGATTATTAGTCAATGAAATATATTATTGTCATAAACTAGATAAATAAATAAAATAATTTCAACTATATCGTATTTAGTTACGATTATTTGTCATCTGTCCGTCCTTTGACATTACCTTTCCGATTAAAAAATTTAGTGGCTAAATTGGTCGTCATGATTACGCTTATACAGATATAAACTATGAATCAATTATAATAAAATAATTAGAAATATTGTCAATATTTAATAACTCATAATAAATATCATAGGGAAAACCATAAAACGGCATTTACAATCAGGTTAATCTTACACTGTAACGAAATTTAAATAAATACAGAAATGAATTCAGTCGAAAACCGAAAAAACAATTCGATACAAGAAGAGTGTGCCAGAGAGTCATCATTCGAAAGGCAGGATACAAGATATTTCTCGCATTGCCAAAATGTACGCTCATTTTAGATTCGAATGATTAATTCGAATGCATATCTCGATTATGAAAATCATTCGAACACGAATCCTTCGATTATGCCCATCATTCGCGACCGTATACAGAGCCCGAACCCCTCCTTAATCGTGTCGAGCTGTGTAATCCAAGATATTTTATATCTAACACCATGCATCTCACACAGCCCCCCATTTGCTCGTCTGCTCACTGACCTGAAGTCCCGTTGGGATTGTCACCCAACCTTCTTCAAAGTTGGTCAGCTTAACGTTATTCTCCTCTCGAAGGTGAGCTTTGGAGTTGGGATGTAGAGGCTTAGAAACCTGCTCTTGGCGCAGATTTTGTAATCGCATAGCATCCCCTTTGAATAACAGTTTACATTTTGTGGATAACCAGCCATTTCTCATCACTGTTTCAAATAATTTTATTTTTCATTAATCATCAATATCGCTTAGGGGGCGCGCGTAGAGACTGTTAAAATTTAATGAATTAAGTATGACAGTCGAGCAACCAAATATCCTTTTTTTTTATTTAAAAAAATCAGCAATCGAAGTGTAAATCAAAATCTGAATTTATATATAAAACTCTCTTACTCTTATGCCAAATCATATTTTAAAAATGTAAACAGTTGCAATTTATTTTACATTCTATTGCAAGACCTTCTTTCAGAAAATCTGATCTCTGCTTTCAAACGCCATTGCGCCTATACGAGACAAAATAGCTGATAGTCCAGATAAAACAAAACTTTCTTGAAACTTCTGATCATATGAACTGGCAAAGAATAAAATATAGCCTTACAATACGTTATACTTTTTCGTTATTTTCACACATATAGCTCCCAAACGAATAAACTTACATAAAACTCAGAAAAAGTACAAACGAAGATGCTAGGATATTTCACACTTTTCTATGATTTAAGATGTTAATGCAATCTAGGAAACTGCGATCAATATATTATAAGATGAGAGAAGAAAACAAAAAGGGTCCGTATTCAAACTGATTTGAAACAGCAGCATGCAATTGAAAACTTGTGAAAGTCCATGTTTTACAGGAATAAACTTAGATGCATATACTTTTTATAGTATATTTACGGGAGCAGACCACAACGGCCACCGGTCACAACGGCCACCCGGAAGTTTGGCCGTTGTGGTCGTGTCCACAACGGCCACCTCTCCTTTTGACCACAACAGCCACCTCGACCACAACGGCCACCTACTATCTAGACCACAACGGCCACCATGGCCACAACGGCCACTTCTCCTTTTTACCACAACAGCCACCTTGACCACAACGGCCACCTAACCTC
>JABXWE010015159.1:0-28399 GCA_014611495.1 Limonius californicus
TAATTCAGGAAATATGGAGCAAAAATAGGAAATGCCTAAATCATGGAGGGAAGCAATAATATACCCCCGTTATATAAGAAGGGGCACAAGCAAATTTGCGACAACTATAGAGGGATCGCGTTGTTGAATGTTGTGTATAAAATTCTAGCTACTTGCATCAAAAACAAGATGAGAAAATATGCTGAGAACGAACTGGGAGAATATCAATGTGGTTGCAGAAAGGGAAGATCGGTAGTTGACCAAATATTTGTACTTAAGGAAGTGCAAGACAAAAGTTATCAACATAAACTCCAGACACACATATTATTTATCGACTTTAAGCAAGCTTACGACAGCATCATAAGAGAACAGCTTTACCTTGCACTGAACGAGCTTGGAATACCTGGTAAGTTGATCAGGCTGGTAAAAATATGGCAACAGTAAATGGGGAGGTGTCAAGAAAATTTAAAGTGAAGAACGGACTAAGGCAGGGGGACCCCCTCTCAGCGATGTTGTTCAATGTAGCTCTCGAAAAAATCATAAAAATAAGCGGCATAAGCGGCCGGGGAATCTTATATCGCAACCGTCATCAATGCCTTGCCTTCGCAGATGATCTAACAGTTTTAGCGAGAACAAAAGACCAATTAAAAAACGCAGTAAAGAAAATAGTAATAGCAGCACAAGATATGGGTCTTGAAGTTAACGAAAATAAAACTAAATACATGATATGGAATGGCATGCCTTATGATAATAATAATACTCTAAAAATAAAAGTGGACAACAAGCAATACAGCTTTACAGAAGTGGAAACGTTTACACATCTGGAAACATTAGTGACAAGGAAACCGGGAAGCAGTGAAGAGATTGAAGCAAGAATAACAGCTGGAACAAAAAGTGCGCATGCAATGAAGAACATAATCTCGGGTCACATGTTCTCCAGGTCGGTGAAACTACGAGGGTATAAATCAATTATAAGACCTGTTGTTACATATGCAAGTGAAGTGTGGACTCTAAGAAAACAGGAGCAAATAAGATTGAGTGTGTGGGAAAGGAAAATGTTGAGAAAGATATATGGTGGAAAAAAGGTGGAGCGGGGATGAGAGAGGAGAACGAACAGAGAAATTAGGGAACTGTATGATGATGCAGATATTGCGGGAGTTGTTAAAGCTCAAAGATTCAGATGGTTGGGCCATCTAACAAGAATGAGCGAAGAGAGAACAACCAAAAAAATATGGGTCGCGGACCAATTCTGTTAAATAAACGATATGTATCTATCCGCTGTTTTATTTGCAGTGCGGTCAAAACTAGTTCATCTTTAACAAATGTTGACTAGGGATCTATCTGACTGCAGTGAGGTTGGACATAAGAATGCATTAATACGGTAAAATTAATCGTCTGTTAACGTTGAAAGGCGTAAGTTGACCGTTAAAATTGTAAATTCTAGTGGTCAATCGTTTGCAAGTTCTTTTAGAATTCTGTAATATATACCATCGTATACTCCTTTCTGAACATCGTACATTACATAAGGAGTGAAATTCAATGCAGTTACCTTAAATTTACGGCTTTCCAATTTGTTGCTGAACTTCGGAATCCATTTAAAATAAGAAAAATTGTCTTCATTTATTGTTATTGGTTCTGTATAGTTCCGTGAAACTAGTGTTTTTCCATCAATTAAGGAATTCACTGTCAAGTTTCTGTTGGGGACGCCATTATATCTTTTAAAAAGTGCATTCTTTCTCAGCCCTTCTACCGTTATAATATCTAAGCCTTCCACATCTACAGCGAAGGTTAGTGTTGATCCAATAATATTATCTTCTCCGCCGAAAAGTATTAGAAGTCGTTTGTGTGGTTTAAATAGAAATGAAGTATTTTCTGTTGCAACTATGTATGCATTACATTCAGGCAGAGTTATTTTGGTACTGCTATAGTTTCTTTCACCGTGCATTAACAATGAAATTAATGGAACTGGTAATATAATTAGCGCGTATTGCAAGATGTCCCTTACCATTTGTTAAGAAGTAAACACAAGAAGACGATTCAAACGAGTATGCGAGGATATCCTTCATAATATCAATCAGATTTGCATCCAAAACGACAATAACTGTTATAGAAATAAATAAGGTTGTAGCAAAATATAATCTCATATTAATGCTTTTTTTGATCGAAAACTAAAGACGAAGTTGGGTTTTAATTAATTTTTGTAGCTTTTATCTAAGCCGTAGGAAAGATGTATCAAATTACATATGCCCACACTTAAGTCTTTTGTTCTTTTAAAATTCAGTATTTTGTTTGTCATTCTTCTAGTGTTGTGTGTTTCTTACACACGTATACTGAAGTTGATTTTAAAATGTAGTATAACATATACTAATCAAATGATTTTCAGTTCCTTCAGTTTCATATGTTTGTATATTCACAAGATATTCTTAGAAGTATATTAAACATATATGTTATTTTGTCGCTTACTGCCTTTTTATACCAATTTTAAATTACGGTATCCGTTCGCCTTATTGTTGTTAAGCTAATAAAATTATATGTTAAAGCACACACAATAATAGGCTATTGATAGTTGCAACCACAAAAATCGAATTGATATTCGTTATAGTTATTAATTATTTATTTACCGTTTTATATCATTGGTTTACTTGCGTAATACCATTTAAAGTTTTTACGAGTCGCCTTATTAATTTATAAAACGATATTTAAGTAAAAATATTTAATTAAGCTTGCGTAAAATACCTAGGGGTAGTTTCTGCCTACTCAAGACCGTCGTGCGTGGTGAAGAGCCCAATCCTACTTGAGATAGACCTATTACGCAAAACACCACGGATTAGACCAGAGGAAACCAATGGAAGGGAACGAGACATCACAACAGAGATAGACGCTTACAAAATTAACACTGTATGTGCTCTGAATGAAACTAAAGGAAAAGACAAAGGCACGATAATGAAATGCGAAAATGTTCTGGTACACAATGAAGTCGATAAACTTAAGAGAGGTCATGCTGGGGTACAAATCTTACTACACATGTGTTATACATATCACATAAAAAACACCATGTATAAGTAAAAGAATTTTGCTAACGAGTCTTAGCTCTTATAGAACAGCAATCAATATAATTTCACTACCAGTCCCACTATGTCCCGGATACCAACAGACCGAAAACAGAAAGATATAGTTTTTACGACTCTTTGCAACAACACGTAAATTTTATGCCAAATCGAGAAAAATCCATAATAAAGAAAGACTTAAATGTCCGCATAGAAAACGCTATTATATCTGGCGTAGAATAAATATTTAATTAAACTGCGATTATTGAAAGTAGAGAAGAATTAAGTAACTGAACTGCTTCCGCTCTAGTTGTTCAATACCAACACCACCAATTTCATCTCTTCCGCTTTCTGGTCTAATTAATTCTAATCTTGTTCTTAAACACCTACCAAACATTAATTTTGCTGGGGTTTGGCCAGTCGCACAACGTGGCGTATTCCGATACGTCATCAAAAATCTGTTTGACAAATCGTCTACACTCTATAGAAACGTTTCTATTTCTTACGTGTATCAACGCGACGTGCATAGATCGCTTAAACGTTTTGACTGTATTTTCTGCCGTACCGTTTGATGCCAGAAAAAAGGTTGGTGACGTAACGTGTTCTGTTTCATTTTTACGCACAAATGTCCTGAACACTTCCGAAACGAATTGTGGCCCGTTATCTCTTAAAAGAGTATGCCATACCTGCCAAGTTGCCGAGGATATTTACAACGTAAAGTCAGCTTAGCTAGAAAAGGATGCAGTGACGCAACTTAGGGTTTTCATTTTAATCTTACTCTGGTCTTCTTACATTGCAACTACTATACTATTAATTTCGGTAAACCAAAACGTTCGAATGTTTCCCTAAGTTTTATACAGCCTCTCTTGAATTTGTACTCGCCATTTTAAAAACTTCTGGCCATTTTGTGTACGCATCAATTATGGTTAAAAAATGTGCACCTTGTACTGGACCTTTAAAAAGCTACATGCACTCGCTGCCATGGTTCTTCCGGAGCAAGCCAGCAAGTGTTCACCGTGCTTTTAGGACCACTGCGTGTTCGTAAACATGGAGTGCAAGTTTTTGAAATTTCCTCAATCGCAGTGTTCATATTTGACAATTATATGAAAGATCTAGCTAAAGATTGCATATTTACTGTCCTCTGATGCCTTACATGTAGCTTCTCTAGCAAATTTTCTCTTAAATTAGGCGGAATTACTATTCTGAAACCCCTCATCAAACAATCTTTTCCCACCCTAAGTTCGTTTTTCCTCACAAAAAAGATCCCTATACGAACCCCAAAACTTTCCTTATTATTGTTATTATTATTATTATTATTGTATGTTACATGTGTTCTCTTCGGTACCAAATCAATCAATCAATCAATGGTGACCGCGATATTTATCCGCTACTTGATTATGTATACCTTTAATATACTCTGTCTTATAAAAACACCTCACAAGTAAATAGCCCACCTCTGCAATCTGCTTGCGGCCATTAACGGTATTCCCCTGTTTTCCCCAAAAATTGCAATTAAAGGTTTATGGTCAATCTTTAATGTAAATGTTTGGTCTTGTAAAAATTGCTGAAATTTCTTTACACCAAAATAATTGGGCAAAGCTTCTTTGTCCACCATCGCATAATTTTTTTCCCATACAGTTAAAGTTCGCGCCAGGAACCCTACCGGCTTCTTCAACCCCTCGGAGAAACAGTGACTCAACGCCGCTGCTATAGCATATTGCGATGCATCACAAGTCAAAATAATGGGTAGTTTCGAGTCAAAGTGTACTAAAATAGTATCTGAAACTATTACCATTTTTATTGTATTAAAAACCCGATCGCAGTCTGCGCTCCATTAAACTTCATAAACACGTCTTAATAAAATGTAAATTGGATGCATCGTAGATGATAACGCTAGTACAAATTTGGAATAATAATTAACCATTCCCGCGAATGACTTTACTTGCGTCACGGTTTTTGGTATCCTTACATGCAAAATCGCCAAAACTTTTTCTTGTGATTTTTTCATGCCTTCTTTATTAAATAATATGTCTCTAATAGCTTATTTTCGGTTGAAAAAAAACGCGTATTTTTCGAGTCTTACTTTCAAACCTATGTCTAAAAGTTTTTGGTAAATATGTATCAAATTTTGCATGTGTTCGGCTTTATCCTTGTCAGTAACAATAAAGTGGTTCAATAAATTGCATACGCCTGGTACCCCTTGTAACAAAATTTACAATTCTTTTTTTGAAATCTTGCTGCCGCCGCCGTCGCAATGCCGAGAGGCCGTCTATTTACTTAAAACGCCCTTATGGATACTCCACGTAACTAATCTCGCCGATTTCTTATCCAATAAGAATTGATTATAGGCTTGACTTAAGTAGATTTTGCTGAAGTCTTTGCCGCCCTGTAAGGGGGCGAAAATTTCTTCAATGTGCGGGAGTGGATATTTAACTTGTTCTAGAAATTTATTTACCGTTGTTTTGTAATCCGCGCAAAATTTAATTGTTCGGTCCGCTTTCATAGCAGGTATTAAGGGTGTACCCCATAAACTTGTTTCAATTGGAGTAATAATGTTCTCTTTTTCCAAACGCATCAACTCTTTCTCTACTAGCTTCTTATACGCTAGAAGAATTGGACGCGGTTTATAAAATACGGAGATGGCATCTGATTTTAGCTTAAGTTCTACAATAGTATGCTTAAACGTTTCTAATCCGCCGTTAAACAACTCTGCAAATTTATTAATTAAACTATCTATGTTTTCTATTTTCAGTTGTTTCAATCCCACCCTGTTCTGATCTACTTTGGTTAAACCTAAATTAAATTCCCGTAACCAGTTCTGTCCCAGCAAAGCTGCCCCTCCTTTCTCTACTACATAAATACAAATATTTTCAGTAACGTTTTGGTATTCTAGGCCAGTAGAAAGGAAACCTAAAGGTCTGCTTTGAATACCTGTAAATTCTCTTAAAATTGCATTACTTAATTATAGTTTACAGTTTCGGAACTTTTCTAAATCCAATTCTTCACAAATTACGGATACTACGGCTCCACTGTCTACCTCCATAGTCAGTTTAACCCCCTCATCGTCGCTAAAATAGGTTTAATACCTATCTGATCTACATCATAATTAAATATTGGTAATTCTACCTCACTATCCGAAATCGTTTCTAAATAATTATTTTTCCTAATCGGCTTACCCAACCTGTCACAAACGTGTGCTATGTGTCCCACGTCGTTGCAAGAAAAACATGTGCTGTTTTTAAATTTGCAACGCTGGCCGGTCTGGTTGCTTCTTCCACAGGGCCTGCAGGTGGTTGAGAAGGCAACCTTACCAAGCCTTGGCGCTTTATTGATGCTTATCCCTTGATGGATGGATTTCGTTTCCGGTCGAAAGCTGGACCCTTGGTGTTTAGGTACTTGCGTCCACTATTTCGTACAACTCCACTGCTTTCCCGCCCAATGTACTTCTTGAAAATCTTCGTTACACGAGCCTCTGTGATCTTTGGTGGCTTCCTTTTTTACAGCCGTGTTCACAAGATCGCGAAGTGTTTTATCTGCGGAATAATCTCCTTCGCACATTTTGTCCAAAATAAACCCATTAAACATGCCTGTTATAAACTTGTCGCACAACACTTTGCCAAATTTCTCGCAAAATTTACAGTTCAACGCCAGTTTTTTTTTTATTTGCGCGTGCCATTCGCTCACCGCCTCATCGTGCCTTTAACTTGCCGAATAAAATTTAATGCGTTCCGGTAGATTGACACTTTCACTCCGAAGTGATTGTTCAACAACTCGCACGATTGTTTATAGGTTTTCGCTTTAGGTAATACCGGGGAACACAAATCTCGCAGCAGTTTGTAAGTTCCCGTCCTATTAAACTTATTAAAGTGGCCGCTTGTCTTTTCGTCGATCCTTGATGTTCCTCTATTTGGTTCGCGTCAAAATACCGCTCCAATCTTTACTGATATATAAGCCAATCATCCACTCGCGGATTGAATTCCAACATTGTCCTAATTAACGCCATTATTTTAACCGCACTCGCCAATAAGCACCACTTAATAATTTAATACCCCCTTGATATTATTTTTAAATATTATTTTAATATCCCAATTTTTGAGGGCAGAAAAGAAATATTGCATGTACTTACTCTGTCATCTAGAAGTGTAGGATCGCATCATGAACTAGTATTATGTAAAATAAATCTAAAGCTTGTGACAAAGCGACTACCTTCAGTTTATATTGAAATCCTATGAATAAAAAAGCTAGACCCCACAAGTACGACGATATTATATCAAAGTAGACTTTAGAATTGCATATACATCATTTTCTTCTTCTTCTTCTTCTTCTTTTCTTCTTCTTGTAAGAGGACAGCATCCTATTTAATCCAACTGATTAATCTATATCAGTTCGGTGGTGACTTAGGATGCGGGCGATCAATATTTTTTCCATCTTTTAGGTGGTCTTTGGCCATTTCGCTACCAATCTTCACCCATTTTTCCACGTGGTTGATCCACTGTCGATGTCTTGCTCTCGCCCACCTGAAGATGTCTTGTACTTCACATCTTTCTGGGATGACATTCCTCACATCTCTCTGGGATGACATTTTTCACTCTGTCTCGAATAGTGAATCCGAAATTACTTCGTAATGTTCTCATCTCCGTCGATCTCATCTTCTGCGTTAAAATTAAGATTTTTATTGTAATGAACATTTTAACGTTTACTGCTAATCCATAATACGGTTTGTATTTAAATAACTACCTATGAACATATTTAAGGTATTTAATTAAATCAAATTGAAATTAATGTATATATAAGGAATATGTAATGTAATATAGTTATAATTTAAATATTTTTTTGTTACAGGGAAACAATCCAATGATGAAATTAAAAGTCAAGAGAGCCCCAGCCAAGGTGTTAGTATATCCAGCAACGATCAGCAACAATCTAGTATAATTTTCCCACCACCTGGAGCTACAGTTACTGTAACAGCCACAATTACTACAAAGGGTCCTGATGATGATGTAAGTACTACGTAATTTTGGTAACTGTGAAGTGAGTAGTTAAAAACTGTTGAAGCAATCAAGCAAAATAATTTACCGCCGTTTTATAATTATACAGGCTAGTTGGGTATCTTCTCCTAAAGATACAGTGTTTCCTGAGACAATTCCAGAAGAAAGCTCAAGTACTGAAGAGGAACATGTGGTAATATTTCGTTTACCATCTTTACACGAGTCCGATGGTTTTCTTAGAGATCCTTCAATTTACACGGTGAGTAAATTTAAGTCCTTTTACCTGGGTTAACTACCAACACGTTTACTTATTAGTTATACAGCGGTTTGAGAATTTGCGTTTCTTTATATTTAAGTGAAAGCAGTTATTTCTTCCATGGCAGGCCAAAATTTTAATAACTTAAGTTCGCTATACTTTTAGGCTGAAACGAGTTTATTTCAATTAGCCATGACAAAGAATGGAACCGGAAGACCAAGTTTTAAAGTGGAGCAGGTTACTGCTATTTCTGCATCTGATACAAAACAAGTAAAGCCTACTCCTACCATGCAAAAATTTGGGTAATTTCGCTCCAATATGTCAATTTACTGTTCCAGAGTAACTATTTATAATTTTAGATCTCTAACTGATAAAGATTCAGTAAACAGTAGTAAACGTCCATCGACAGAGGGTCCCGCTGTAGAAGCAAGAGGGTCACATAAAACGCTCATCGGAAATCATACTATGTATGATCTTTCATCAGCAACCTTTTTGGATGTTGCTGTTCTTCGATGTTTGTTTATAACTCACTGGCAAGAAGAAGGGGTTTATTGGGCCCTGCATTTTATGTATAATAGGTAACCGTTGTTATTCATCTTACTAGTGATAGACAAACATTAATGCCAAATACATACAGATTGCGTGATATCAGCGAAGAAATGGTAGGACAACAGCAGCCACGTAGAAGGAGTAACTCTTTACCAATTCCAAAGATAGAGGTTTCAGTTTATCAAAGCCCCGAGTCCAGACGACAAGAATCAAATTTAGAAGTTCCTGAGGTTAAAGATTTGTCTTTGTTAACAGGTGAATTGACTGTTGTAACTAGTAGCGTAAAACGAGATGAAATTATTGCTTCTAGAATCTCCTTATCATGGACAAAAACAACCTGAAGATAGTCCAATACATTCTCGAAGAACCAGTGAAAAAACGAAGAAGAAAATGAAAATGGCCGATTTAAAAGCGTTTGTAGAGACAAAGCTTCTTTCAAAATCAGACAAAGCTTTGGAAAAGATAGGACAAGATGATCCAAAACCTCTTGGCGAACAAGTGGTGGGTTCCAGACGTGTACTTAATGTATGTATTCTTTCTTTTCCTCTTTGGCCTTTAAAATGTTTCTCTTTTTGTGATTCTCCTAAGTAGCATCAGGTATAGAATTTTAAATCTACTTGCACCACTTGAACACTTTAATAAGCAAATGTGTTTCTCATTTCTCATCACTTCTTCATTTTCATGTTTTCTTGAAAATGCACCAAAAATACAGGGTACTTTATGGTATACAAATATAATTTTTTGTGTCCCTTTTAATAGGAGTACCATCGCAGTTTGGACACAGGTGACGAACATTTATCACGGCAAGGTTCTACGGTTTCTAAGATTTTTGAACCTTCTTCCAGCAACTTAGTTAAAGGCAAAAGTATGCCTAGCTTAAGGTAAGTTTCTCTACTACATCAAAGGTTAGTTTGAAATAATATTTCAAAAAATGTGTATAGAAAGTGTTTTTGTTCTTCAACAAAAACCCATTCTGTAAATTTCCACAAATTCAGGGGGAATAGGTATTTGTTTTATAACTGTTCTTACAGGATTAGTTTCCAATTTATTAGGTATTAATTTTCTGTTTCAAATATAATAAGCTTTGTTATTTTTCGAAATTCTGTTTAATCACTGATTATCTCTGAAGAACAGTTATGGAGGGAATAATTATTTAGGCCCTATCGCCCCAAAAGCTGTAATTTGTTCGTATGTAACATGCATATAAAGTTTTTTTGATCACCAGCCATCATCATTGTCATCTATTTTATGTTAACCTCTGTTATGTGTTAAACTGATTCGTTCGTGTTGAATATAAAGTCTCTTAAATTCTGTTTCTAGTATTTTGTATGTCGCAACTGTTTCAAGACTTGCAAATATTTATTGAATTGCATGTCAGTGTTATTTGTGCAACTTAAAAGAATAGATCTAATAGAATTTTGACCATAGTTGAATAATAGACTTTTCCTTTTTGGCACTCTCTGTTGGTAGAACAGCACCAATAAACCAAGCTCATGTAGTTATATTGTTCTTGCTATAATACAGTTAAACATATTTTTATTATAACAAAAAAGAAAAATTAAATAACATAGGTACTTACGTTAAACGCACCTTTATATCTACCAACTTAAATAAATGGTAGATATGAAATAGAGAGCTTTCCGCGATACTATTCCAAAAGCATACACACCTATTTATTTTCTACTATTATTTAAAGTATACAATACCGCATTTATACATATTTGTAATAAAAAATATTTGATAAAATTACACTACAATTTTCTCTCCACATGAAATAATCTTTATCTATTTTGTCTTTCTTATTGTTCAGTGTTTGTCTTGTATGTTCTTATACTGTGTTCTGTCTCTCTTAGCTGTTTGATAGATGAGTTGACGGCTGGAGGGTAAGTGGCTGTTATCTCACATTATTTGTCTGTCTGCAAACTAACCTCAGCCCCGATGGAACATATGTAAATAAATACTACATCAGCTACAAATAATGATGAGAGGACTCGTAAAAATCGATAGTTCAAGTTCGGAATTTATAACAAATTATTTCCCAATAAATTAACGTTTTGTTATCTGGTGATTAAGTATAACTCGTAAGTAGTAGTAGGTAAAGCCAGAAGGTTACCTCACATTCATGCAAAACGCCATCAGAGTGCTATATCTATAATTTTAAACTCAAAGTTTTTGACATATATTTTTATCTTCATCTGGGAGATATATTTTAGGGGTTAGTGTAAGAGCGACATTATTCTTAGTAAAGTAAATATTTTCCACTCTATTTATTTTCAAATATTCTTAAATTAGTTTTTAAAATAATTTTGTTTAGTTGTTTATAATCATATATCTTGATCAACAAAATTTTCTATACCGGTTGACGGCCGAAAATTAAACCTCTGGAAATATAATTTATTACATTTACTACAATTACTTAATAATTATCACGATATAGTTAAAGTTGTATAGCTATTGTTTAGTCTAGAACACAAACTATTTAATTTTGATTGCATAGCATTACATCCGCAGCGATTACCGTCTGCATTAACTTTCTTAAAGCCTTTGGAACTCGGTAAGTCTCAAAGGGGCCTAGGTAACATTTGAATGTTTGTTCCATAACTAAAAAAGAACAATATTCAATCTAAATAATGAAGTGCTTCAAACGACGACCGAATACCGAAATTAATACACACGATTTTCTCTTTTGCCAGATTCGAAATACTTCGAAACATATAGGAAGATTGGATTTCTATCTATCTGCGAATATTATATTATAATTTGTGTTCAGGACTAACAAAAAGTAGCAACTGAACAGTACCTTGACAACTATCAAATAATTGTAATCAATGTTATATGTTAAATCGCTTAAGTAACAGCACATGTGCTGTAGCGGGTGCGAAAAAGGCATTTATAGCTTGATCTTAATCTCTGCGGTTGATAAGTTATACATTTAGCAGTAAATAGGTGTGTTGTGGAGTATAAAAAACTGAACTATAGTTTGATAACTCTTTTTACTCTTGTAGTAAATGCTATAAACTGTATAGTTTTAGTAAAGACATGTTCTGTTTTATCGAAAATTTTGTTGATTATACTGTACATAGGTCTACTACCACAAATTGTTTACACTAATATATAAGCCAGCAACAGCAATGTTTGCCTCCAAAAGTAACAAACAACTATATATTTTCCCGAAAATTATCCAACAGCTGTAATAATTTGCAGACAGATAACTCATTTTTTAGTTCCATGCTTTTGTTTTAAGTACGAAATAGCACATTTTAATTAGTGAGAATTTGCCAACACTGTTGTTCATGCGAATTGTTCTTTCAGTTTATAACAAACGTTGCAAATATAAATCTTGCAAATTATTATGTTCAATATACATTTAAATAGTTCATATTATTAGGTACATTGGAGAAATTCATTGGGATCGAAGACGACCAAGCAGGTCAGAGGGTCCTGGTCGTCGAACGGTCAACCCTATTATTACTGTTACTGAACATACTCCAACGCCTTCTCCTGACTACTTAAGAAGACAGGTAAATCATACACTTACAGAAAATTATAAATATAAGTAGATGGTTTAGACTCGAATCAAAAACAAATATATTTTTTAACTATTAAAATCCTACATTTGATAACTAGCATAAAAAACTGATTAGTAATTACAGTGTTGCTTGTGTAGGGTTCAATTGATAGCCAACTTGATGCACTGAGTTTTGGTGGTACCAAACAACCTCCTCATTGGCAAGAACGCAAAGCTAGTCTAACACGCTCTCAAACAGATTCCAACATAACTTACGCCGGAGAAGATATACCTGAAGCTCCTGGTTCTTTTTGCTATATAACTAAAGATGGTGATATTGATTTACAGGTTGTACTAAAGGTTAGTAACAGAAGTGATTAGAAATAGAAAAAAGTACATTTAAGTAACAAATGTAGTGGAATTTCATCAAACTTTTAGGCTACACACTCTGCTGTCCTAAAGGACAACCACTGCTGCACTCTTCGAGTTCTCGAAGTAATATTAAACTTGGTGGAGCTCTTGTTGGATTTGGGTGTATTAAAACAATGCTTAAGAGATGAAGCTCTGGCAGATTATACATCAACTTCTGTGGGTGATTCGAGTCCCAGTAGTAAGCCAAATAAGAAAACTCCCAGTACTACTGGAAATTTATCTGCAGCAGAATCTGAGACCTTAAACAAAACTATATCTCCACATCGATTAATCATGAACATTATTGTGAGGTAACGTTACTAAAATATATTTAAACTATAACAAAAATTATTAAATATATAATAATATTTAGAAGATTTCTTGGCCTCGATTTATTGTTGAGGTGTTTTAGAAAGTGCCTCAGAGTTTTTATACATAACTGATTACTTTCAGAGTACTGAAACATCTTGGCTGCCCACATGGATGTGCCGATGGACAGCGAGGTCCTGCTGCTGAGTTTCTACGAACCCAGTGCCAAAACATTTTAGCAAAGCTGAATCGTTCCAGCAGCAAGCAGTTTACAAAATTCTTACGAGACTACGTTAAATTTCAATCGCTAGCAGATGTCCTTGAGTTACTCCACGCTTATGTTGGGTTTTGTATCGATCCCAGTTCGCTGCTTTCTCCTCTGAGTAAGTCTGCATAGCTGTATGTAACACAGTTGTACCTCTAACACTTCATTTCACTATACTGTTTTGTCTTTATACTTTGTAATTTCACATGGCACTTTCGTGGTTAAACAGAAAGTGTAGATTTAATATTTTAACCTTTTTTTAATTAAAAACATTTGTACGTTTGCACACAGCAACTGTAACTTAAGTTTCTATCAACTAACGCACCGGCTATTTTTATTCTACGTATTCGATTAGCAACTGTACATTTTTTTATCGTCATAAATCTATTCCAATTACCCAAATACTGTAGGACTTCCATTTTTCTCCTATTTAATTTTGAAGTACGGATATGGTAAAGTTATATTTAATAGTTCAACAACATGGAAGTACTAGAGTAAACAAATCAAAGAATAACTGAAACTGTACCAAAACTGACCAAAAATACGATGAAGAATGATAAAGAGAAGAGAGCTGCTAATGAATAAAAATCTAATGCTACATGTAAGGGAAATGGAAAGACGCTATCAAATTAGTAATGGAGAATGAACAAGAAAAAACAGAAGGAGTGGCATATATGTTAAGACAATGAGTGTAGAATGAGGATAATGACAAGAAGAGCTAAAAAGAGACTGTTAAAAAGAAGCGTAAGAAAAAGTAGCATTGCACAATATAAAAACATATAATATATGCCCAAAAATGGGGACGAAACAAAGAAATTCGATATAAAGAAAGAGATAGTAAAAGTGGAATCGAAATTAATCAACGTGAGTCAGTTATAAGCTATATGCTGGAAAATAATAGAATATAAGAGAAAATGAAAGAAGGTCTTTCAGAGTTATAAAGAATTATGGAGGAACCCTCTGATTAGAGAAGAAATCCAAATGCTCAAAAAAGTAAGACACCTCACATAGACTATAAGAACGTAACGCACAAACGTTCAAGGCTGATGTAAAAATGTAATTCTGAAAGTGATCACAATGGAAAGATAACTGTTGTAAACAACATGAAAATCGGAACACCCACTTTGTTTAATCAATCAGACGGGTAACTGTTTAGACCTATAGAATTCAAAATTTACTATACAATAACATTAAATTACAGTGTGTTAATAAAATTAATTCTAAAAAAATAAACGGTAATGGAAGACCTTGGAATACGTAAAATGATAAACCCTTCTTCTTCTTCTTAGGCTTTATCGGCCTGTTCTGTACCAATAATTTGATGTTGTTTCTTTCATAAACTAGCTCACCATCATTTATTAGGACGTTGTGTGTCTCTCATATATTTTCATTTGTTGTTGTTATCCTGTCTCTTCTTGTCTTTCCCAACATTCGTCGTAAAATTGCCATTTCTGCTAAATACATTATTTGTTTAGATCTTGCTGTTTCGGGTGCAGTTTCAGCAGCGTATGTCATTCCTGGTTTTATACACATCAACAATTTGTTCTTAACAACTGATAACCGTAAAGCCCATAACTTATAATTTTAGGGATTTTTTACCGTATTCAGTACAAATTTACGTTGTATTGGTTATTTCTTTCATAATGAACATTATATTGAACACACGTGCAGGTAACAGAAACAAACATCCTTATGTATGCGGTTCGAAACGATATCCCTCTTTAATTCCTGTCGTCTTACCAAATGGGTGCTGATTGTTGTTGCAAGTTGTCATCAATTCATAGGGTTGCTCTTCTAATTTCATTCCGCCATCGTTCTCTATGCCTGCTGATTCTAGTAGCTTGCTCAATATTTCTATTCAGGACGCTGTCGACTGCGTTAATCTATCAAGATGAAGATCTTCCGAAAGGAATTTCAACCATTATCTTCCAGCACCACATTCAGAAGGCATCTGCAACTCAACGGTCTTTTGAAAGAATGATGCAGATTGCAGCAGAGCTTGTAGTTATTTCTTATTATGGCCCAGGAATAAGGTATTTGTGTAACGCAAATACACTACTAACCTTTGGTTCCCTGGAGAAATTCCGCCTTGTCAGTCTATCAAAGACTTACGTCGATGAGATGCTCGTTTCGTACTGAATAACTGGAGAACTATATATTCTCAATGCATATCACAGCGGTGGTATTTTTATATAGGTTTTTTTATTAATTCACCTACATGTTCTACCCGTATCAATCATGCGTACATAGTCGCTCAGATTTACCGCTTTGATGCAGTATCAAGGTCTCGTTCTTCTATTTGCCATCTGTTACTCTATTCTTCTCGTCTTCTCATTGCTTCTAGCTGCTGTATTCCTTTTCTTTGCAACGTTTTATTGCTTCCATCCAGCTTTTCCTGCCACATCCTTTTCTTCTATTTCTCTTCACTCTTCATTAAACTATTTGTTGTGGTACTTTCTTGTCATCCATTTCCTACACATGCTTCCTCCAATTTGAACTTTCATTAGGAGAGATACATTCAGCTGTTCATAAATTGTTGAGTTTATTATTCAGTTTCTTCCCGTTTTATTCAGCACGGCTCTTATATATTTCATTTCATTATTTGAAATTTTTTATTCTGTTTTTTTTTGTTAGCACTCATGGTGCGTATACTGTTTGGATTTTTTCGTGTAAATTCATTATTTATTCTCGGGTGCCGCTGTCTTTAATGAAGCCTGGTTTTGTCAGGGGAGATTTGGTAACATATAAAAGGCCGAAGTTTAGAATGTATTATATACTACATAAATTTACTAGCGTATGTTATCAGAGCTAGTAATAGACAAATATCGCATTTGTTTATGGGTTATGGGTTGATGTATATACAGAATATAAAACATATAAACTTTAATTAAATTTCTTAAAAAGAAGTGTATTTCTGTGTGGTACACCCACCACAAAAACCGAAAATTATATATTTTTATCATAAATAATTAATAGTAGAAAATGCATGCTGTGGCATTTCTAAATATTTTTAATTATCTACCACTTATTTCTGTGCAACCATGAAAGTGTTTAGATCTCAAAATCCTACAAAGCACTGACTAGTTGAAAAACTTTTAACATCACCTCACTTCACACTTATATCTATCCTAAAGACTGGTGTATATGCTATGCTTTGCTCCATAGAGAACTGGTCTTGCTTCCCGTTAACTTCATTTCTGGACATGAACGTCACTAGAGTAGTGTAGAAGAGAAAGCTTTGAAAAATGACTGTAAGTTTTGATCTGTAAAACATTTGTTAGTGGCAATATCCATGTAATTGGTATGATTGTCTAAACATAATCACATCGTGTGATCTTAATACAAACAGTTTAATAAGGTTGTAGTACTTGATATACAAATACAGTGAATCACCTCGTTTCCTTACCAGTGAATGCATTTGTTCTTAGTTTCTGGTATTCACAATCTTTTCTAGAATGCCTTTATTGTGTATATAATATTTTATCTAGATCTGCAGCATGTTCCATTGTTGTTATTATATGTTCTGTATTAACCTTAAATTCTAAAACAAGACCTAACAGTAAACGATTTATAAAAAGCTTTTAATAAAATAAATTCAATATAAAGTTTAATGATACCTATACAATAAAATGTACCTCCTCTTGAGGTCGTTCAAGCGATCATACGGAGTTATAAATTGACTTCATATAATTCCATAGATAAACAATTATGGTATAAAAACGAAATAATAACTACAATGTTTTAGATTAGGTATCAAAAACTTTGAACTGCATAAATCTAAAACATAATACTTAATATTGACAAATTAATCAAGAATGTTAATATTGCCATTAATAAGCTACATTACAGTATCAAAACATTGAGTCTTAGTTCAAAGCTACAAACGTGATAAGTAATATTTAATTATCAGACCAGAAGCGGGGCTCTAGCAAGTCGCCAGACAATGTGTCGCAAAGTGGTTATGCCACGAACTTTGGCGCAGGCCTTGGAGGTGGTGGTATTCGAGGAGTGGAGGGTCAAGTCGTTTCCCATGTTTTTAAAACTCTGGTTACCCGGTTTGTAAAATCTGCCAAAGAAATCAAGGCTCCGGAGAATTTGGTAAGTGGATTTTCCACATTTGAATGAAGATCGGTAAGTTGTTAGAAGAATTTATTGTGCAAGTTTATATATGTTTGAATTTTATTATTGTTATTCATTATAATTTCAATTACCTCCTTTAGTCGATGTATTGTGAAGTGCGACAACTAATAACATATGTAAAAGAAGCCCATGGAAGCACATTTAGACGTGTCGCATTGAGTGCGCTCCTTGATACCGCTGATCGTCCAAATAAAAAAGATATAGATGTACAAACTACTCGAGTTATAAGGTACACTTATCCAAGCAGAATCTGTTTATCGTTGGTTTTAATTAAAAACATTTCATGCTCTTTTCCCAGGCACATACATCAAACAGATATGGAGGAAACAGAACAGGCTGAACCAACTACTGAACCATCATATGTAGATGACCGAGGTGCTAGAAAGTTATTGTTTAAAAAACGTAGCACGTCATCTACATGTGCAGTAAGTTTACTTAGTCATAGTAATGTAGTTCAAAATTATAAATGAATGAAAAAAATTTACACTCTGTCTGTTGTTGTCATCATCACAAGCTTTTTGTTTAGAGTCTATTAGAAACAGAGGCTGAAGAAGCTTCCAAAATAAGTCAAAGCCCGTTAAGCAACATACGTAAGAAGCATCATATGTTAACTCCGAGACAAAGTGAACGGACACTAGGGATTGCTGAAATGGGTTTATCAAAACCTAAATCAAAATCTCGATTAGGGGGCATAGGTACCACATACTTACGTAATTAAAATAGCAAAAATTCTTAAATATTTGATTCTAGTAAACTGGTTTAAGAGAGATTCGGGTGCTGCTGATACATCAGAAAACCTTGATAGTAGTGAATCTGCTACAACAGATGCTTCGAGCTTTATCAAACAACCTTCAAAGTACCATTCTCAGAAGCCTCCTGTTAAGAGTAATAGTGCTAGGTAATAAAAGCATTATAAAGAAATTTGTAAGTACGATATTATGTGGTCATTGGAAACATTAATGGTACTAAGGTAGAAGTACTCGAAGTAAAATCAACATTGAAATGAACTATGGAAGATATGAGGTCGGACAAATATATAACAGGATTGATCATACAAAGCATGTGAGGTAGCCATAGGTGCAAATACCTCTAGCGTCCTTCGAAGTAATCTCCCTCGACTTCTACACACCGTTGACATCCACGATACAAGTCGCGGAAAGCCTGCTTAAACTTGTCGCGAGGAAGTGCGTTTAGTTCGGCGGTAACATTCCGTTGAATGTCTTCCACGTCGTCATAGCGCCTTCCCTTGAGGGTCAATTTCAGCTGAGCAAATAGCATGAAGTCCACTGGAGACAGATCCGGCGAATACAGAGGATGTATTAAGACTGGGACATTTCTTGTCGCCAAAAACATCTTCACAATCAAGACAGAATGCACAGGGGCATTGTCGTGTAAAAGGTGCCACTTGCCGGAGGCTGCCAAATGCGGTCGCACACGTCGAATGCGTTTTAGTAAACGCGTCATGACACCCTTGTAGGACAGGCTAGTGACGGTGACACCCGGTGGCACAAATTCTTTGTGAATGATACCTTGACTGCCGAAGAAAGTGATCAGCATGGTCTTCACTTTCGATTTTTGGAGACGGAATTTCATTGGCCTGGGAGACATCTTCGATCGCCATTTCATGCTTTGTCTCTTGCTTTCTGGATCGTACTGGAAGCACCACGACTGGTCACCAGTAATAATTGAATCCAGAAAATTTGGGTCACTGTTGGCTGCTGCAATGAAGTCGCGGGAGGTGTCCACTCAATGCGCTTTTTGCTCAGCGGTCAAATTGTGCGGGACAAATTTGGCATGGACCTTTCTTTTCTTTAAATCCTTCTTCAAAATGGTTCTAATGGTTTCACGGCTAATACTCAGCTCCTGCTCCACCATTCTCAGTGTCAGTCGTCGATCAGCCGCCACAAGTTGTCGGACTTTTTCGATCGTTATGGGGGTTCTCGTTGTGATCGGACGACCCGGCTTCTGATCATCGTAAAGGTCCTGCCGACCTTCACGAAATCTGGCGAACCACTCGAAAAGGCGAGTACGGGACAGGGCCTCATAGCCGTACACAGTTTTCAACATCTCGAATGTCTCCGTGGCCGTTTTCCCCAATTTGAAACAAAACTTAATGTTTGCTCTCTGCTCCATTTTCGGCTTGTGTCACATGTGACAGCTGCACTAACTTGTTCATTCGCATGCACAGCCTACCACGCAAGTTCTGACAGGATGCCGTTTTAGCTATGGGTAGACGAAAGTTTCAGCTACAATTTGGATATGATTTGGTAACAATCAGTTTCTTATAGCGTCCGCAGTAGTGCCAATCCCGTTTCATATTTGTCCGACCTCGTATGTACAGTTATGCATGCAACTTTTAGCGCATATCGGAATGGTTTCTTCCTGCAAAAGAAGTTTAAAGATGTTGATTTTTTTTCTAACCACATAGTATTAGAGTTATCTTTCACCAATATTTCATGTTCTCTTTTGTAAGCATAATCTACAAACATAATTATTTGATATTTTCCACGGATGATACTCTGTTTCGTTGCTTAACATTTGCCAACTGACCTAGGTTTTCTAAGTTGATTGTTTAACTTTGAATAGAATATGTTTTTCATATCTTATTCTATATTTGCTTTAATTCAGTCAACTACAACGAAATAATCTTCAAATCTTGCTTTCATAATTTTCTTTGATGGAACATAGTATTTCAAATGAATATTATTTGTTTATTATTGCTTGGATGTATTGTAGATTGTGCATCTAACGTTCGATTCTTGTTTATTTAATAGTAATGTTGGCCAAACCCTTCAAAAGGCAAAACGTCGAATGGAAGATAGATTTAACAAATATGTTCTGAAGAAAGGAAAAAAGAAAGATGGTAGTATGGAGGAACCAGCTGGAAGCTGTATGATAAGCTTATTAGATAAATAATACACTAAACACTGCAAATGAAATATTTTTAGATTTAAGTCGGCGCAATTCTTTGGAATTGGGAGAAACATCAAAAGAATCTGAGTTTGTTGTGTTGAAAGAGAGAAAACTAGTTTCTACACTACCAGTATTAAATGGAATGCTGCGGCTTTCCTTTCTTCTTGAAACATGCCCACCAGGTTCTGTGCCTGATCCACATTTACTTTCGGCAGTGCTTGATTTAGTAAGTGGCAAATATAATAAAACTGGTTTATTCAAAAAGAAATTTTATTATATCCAATTTTAAAAATGTATATTGAATAGTTTTATAACTAACATATTTTCAAATTTCAGCCGCATTCAGCTATTGTGTCTCGCGCTGCTGTGCTATTGGAATGTTCTTATTTTGTCCATTGTTGTAATAAAGGGCAGTGGCCTTCTTGGATGAAATTAAGTTTCCCTATGTTCAGACCTTCGGGTCCTTTGCCTACAAGAGGACCTAATTCTGGTGTCAGACGTTCACACATTACGCAAAGAGCTGCAGGCAAAATGTTTTATCAGTGGGCAGAGGCAAGTAGTATTTAAAAATACAAAGTGCAGGAAAAAATTGTTAAACATTTTTTTAGATGTTGGGAAATCGTCTGGAGGAAATGATCAATGAAGATAAAAACCATCAAACCCAAATATATAACTTAGTAACAGATGAAACTAAACAGAAAGAGTTGGTTTTACAAGATGAAGAAGAAGACTTTCTAGACGAAGGTAAGTTATTGATGTAGAAGGAGTATGTCAATTATAAATTATCATTTTACAGCAAGCATCAATACTTATGGATCTTCCTGTCCCATGGCTGTTAGGCTTATAGCTTGTATGCTATTATATGAAATTACCACTTTCTTACGTGAAACGTATCAAACACTTCCAAAGTCTTCTCGCATGTTTGGAAAAGAAAAGCCCCAAGCATGGGATCGTATGTACAGTAAAGAAGCTAACAGAAGATGGAGCATGGCTTTGTCGTCAATGGGACATTCACAGACTTCAGCTCAAAGTCTCCAATCCATCGCAGGAGACCGTGAATCAGGTATGTCATTATTATTTTAGGTTTAATATTTTTAATACGGCTTGTATTTATACATTAACGCATTTCTTACAGGACAGACTGAACGAAAAATTAGCTTTGTGCTCCATGAGCCTGATAATGAATCAGAAGGTAGCAGCAATACTACTGTAACTGCACAGGTTTGTTTATCTCCATTATTTCACGACCAAAACAATTTTTTTTTCATTAATTATATGTTACTTGTATGAATAAGATTTCGTTGATATAAAGGATATAAATATAAATTAATTTTTAGGGCGAAGATATTAAACGTATAGGTCAGCAACCTCGTCCATATCTTCTTCGTAGAAGTACTGCGGCAACACCAGCAGGTGGTTCCTTTAAGCGCCGCAGCTTAAAATTAAGACGTGGTACAAAAGAAGGAAAGGAAATGGAAGCAGAATGTAAGTTAGATGCCAACAGGTATTCGCAGTATTCTGTTAATGGTCGCATGTTATAGGGAAAATTCCAGAAACAGTAAAACGTACAGATTCAATACAGTCAAAACGTAAAGTTAGTTCACTCTCTGATCGTAGTGATAATTCCGAACCTGGAGCACCAGGTGAAGCCAGTGGAGAAGAATCTCCAGGTGTTCTTAGTGATGATCAACCACCAGAAAGTCCTAGCGACAGTAATGACATTGACGATACCACAAAACATATGCCATGGTTAAAGGTGTGTTGATAATCTAAAACTTGTAGATGTACGCAATTTTTTTTGGGTATTTCAGGTTATGGTTCAAGTAGCAAATTCCTTTTATTTTTACTGTACCCATCAAAATTTCTGTCACCCATACTGCTACAGGCGCGTGATGCGTGGAACATCAAGGCTAATTAAAGCTGTGCGTAAAGTGAGTGTTATCTTAAGTAACTACTATGTTACTACCATAAATAAATATCAATTTTAGGTATACGGGGAAGAATTTGGTGTACTGGCAGAAGATAAACAAGATATGGAGTTTGATACAAAAGGCAGAAAAAGGAAGAAAGATAAGGGACAAAATCGAAAAGTTTCTGATCAAACCAGTTCACAAGTTTCGCCCATTCGCAGAAAGGACAGTATGGCAAAACGTGATAAGTATGTAATATGCTGCAATTACAGAGCATACACGTAACTAAATTCCAATTTTTTAGAATTGATAAAAATTTGAATGGATCACAAATGAGTAAATTAGCATCGAAAGATTCTTCCAAAGACTTGGCAGAATCGGATGTAGGAGATGGTGCAACATCTGGAAGTGATGAAAAACCAAAAGAACAACCACATATACTGAAATATATTAAAACACAGGTAGGTAATTTTAATATTCATTGATTTGCTTAGATAATATACTTTTTCCTTTCAAATAAATACAACGTATTTTTAGGTGAAAGATGGTTTTCACAGTCCTTTGGCGGTTCTTTTGAAAGGTTCAGTAATTATGTCTGAAGAAAACTTTCTGGAAATTATGCCAGTAGTATGGGAGCTGCTTCTAGAATGGAACCAGGAAGTAGCTGCTTGTGCAGCATCACTTTTTATTTTGTGTTCCGTAAAAGTACCTCAACAAGTATCAGATTTGATGCATCACGGTTTATCACACCCTGATCCTACCGTTCGCATTAATTCAATACTACGGTATTAAATATATTTTGCAATGGCACAGTATAAAATATTACATACATTTGTGTATTTATAGGTTTCAAGTTTTATGGAAATTGAGATACCAAGTTTGGCCACGTATGGAAGAAAACGCCCACGTTTTGTTTAAGGTACCACCTCCTGGAATTGAATTTACTCTACCTTCTCCAAAAATTGGAATTGAATGTCTAGAAGTTGTAGATTCGCCGTGGAAGTTACAAGTTAAAACTAAAGTTGAAGAAGTTGCAATTAATCAAGAACGTCACGTATGTAATTTTAATTATATTCTTTTAGGAGTTACCTGAAATAACAGATGCATAATATCTTCACTAATACAATTTAAAGAATTTTTATACTGAATGCTGATAATATATGCCAATAATTTTTTCCAGCGATCTCTCGTAACTGCTACCAAAACACGAAAGAAGCAACAAGCAGAAATGGTCAAAATGTTTCTGCAATCAGAAGATGACAAAAAACGGGAAGAACGTGAAAATTTTCTTATTACTACTATTCCCATTACCATTCAAGCAGGTCACGAGCCAAGTCTATACCATACCGGAGAAGAACATGAAGAAGGTATGTATATCACACTTTATGGACATATAATATATTCCTATATAATGTAAAGGACACCTAAATATAAATAAAATATTACAGTGATTGGAGATGATGAACCTTTAGAAGGGCAAACTCGAAATACAGGTCATCATTTACACTCAGCTCATTCACTGTTTCCATCATGTCTTTGCTCTGCTGTAATCCAGATTATTGGTCTCCTAGATGATGCAGCAGTATCCCCAGATGGCAATGCAGTATATGAAGTAGCTTATCAAGTAAGCTTCTCTGCAATTACAATTTAATTACTTTTATATGATGGTGAGACTCTACATCCCATGAAGAAGTTTGGTTTACAAGGCGAAACGCCAAAACTCCAGTTTTTTATTAATTTTATACTAGGTGTGAGCCCAGTGTTGTAAGCAGCTGCTTTTGTGGTACATCTACATACATTTCCTAATTCGATCTTCTTATATCTTCATCACGAATTGAAACGTGTACCATTCTCTAATATCAAAAATATGTGTCTTAATAGTGTGTGTAATTTGTAGGTAATATGGTGCTGTTTAGTTGAAGACAGTGCTTTATTTTTACGCTACATTCTGGAACGACTAACCCGTGAAAAACAGGATCAAATTTTTAAAATCTTCAGACATTTAATAAGATTCATTCCAAAATTACCACAACAGGCAGCTTTCGCCCTATACAATTACATAATTGGATATGTAATGTTTTATGTAAGAACACCTCACGAGGAAGGCCAAAAACTTATTGGAACTGCTCTTTCATTACTATGGATGGTATTTCGACAAAAATGTTGTTTTGTAGATTTGTGCTTATATATTATTCTTAGGTGGTACACAGCGTTCACGGAATAATGTTTAAAGATTTGAAACAAATATTAAGAAAAGAACAATGTGATGCTTCCATTCTTCTAACAGCTAATGTGCCATCTGCTAAGAAGATTATAGTGCATGGTCCACAAGGTATGTGTTCGTTCATCTTTCAATAGTTACACGATCTGCAGATATTTTCAATTCTATTTGCTGCTAATTCGTTGTGAATATATTGCAGATCCAGACGCAGGTGGAATTCCTTCACAGTTTCCCGTTCAAGAAGATACTCAGTTTTGTCAAATACTTAGAGAATCATTAGATTTCTTTGGTATTGACGAAATTCGCCACAAAGAATTTTTCTTAGTTGACTACAAAACACGTAAGGGCAAACTCAATTTTGTCATTATACTATTTTTCTAAATACGACGAGTAAAAGTGTATTGCCCCATCTTTTTCAGATCAAATTAGAAATCCAATATCATATGTACGGGATTTTTATTTCTTTAAACGTTCACAATATCCCCAACTTGAGTTGGTGCATATGAAACCGGATGATGCATTTAACGCATTACAACAACAAGAACTGGTTCATAAATTCGTAGAAATTGGAAAAGTACTCTTGACTTGGGCTATTCTCAAAAATGTTGACATGGTAAAGTATTGGATTTTGTTAGTATTATTTCTTACTGAAACTATTGATGCAATGTTGAGAGTAATATAAGCCTATATTGCTCAATCTATCCTAATTTCACGTATATAATCAGTGTATTTCGCTGACAGACTCGTATCGTGCTGTATTTAATTATCATTTCTTGAAATGGAAGATCTTTAAAATGAATATGCAAGGTATCAATTTGAAAATGTACTATGTACTATATCTCTAGAAGCGAAATATGTATTGAACTTCTCTGGAAAACGTTTCTACAACATGGAGGGGGAATCATCATGATGCATAAGGTAACCTTCCTCATTCAACCCCTTGGGTTCTACGTACACCAACAAAAACATTGCAAATGATAACACCCGCTTTGTGATATCTCGTTGAAAAGCTTTTACAAAAAACTACTCAAGAGTAGCAAATATTTTTTCCCGACTTGTTTCAGAAAAATTCAAGAATAAAACTGAGAAGGTTCTGAACCAATTATTGTAATTCAAATTTATAAATGTACAAAATGATTTCCATTATTTTCTAGGCAATAGTAAAATCTACTCTCAAATTCTCTCCGAACATTTGGGAAGGTTTATTGCGGAATAGCTCGGAACTCCTGAACTATTCCTTGTTGCAGTTGTGCAATGGACTGAAGCTGACTTTTGTAGACATTTTTAAGCTACCCCATAGAAAGAAGTCTCATAGGGTTAAAATCTGGAGATCTTAGGGGCCATTCTATTTTTCTGAAACGAGTCGGGAAAAAAATGTTTGGTGCTTAGCGCCTAAGGGGTTCAATAGGAAGGGTACTTACAAGTCATGACGATTCCCACTCCATGATGCAGAAATTTTCTAGAAAAGTTTAATATTTATTTTATTTTCAAAGCATAACGCACTCTACATTTTTAAATTGACACCCTGTATAATGCAAACTCATATAAAAAGATTTTTTATTTCTTGGAAGAATGAGGTTGAAGTAGTTGACCTGTATAATGATTTCAGGTTGTACAAAGAGTGGTTTTTCTACATGAAGAGCTCATGAAATTGCCGTCATTTCCTAGAAAGGCCTTAGAGTCTGATTTAGATCTTTATAAAGGGGGTGAAATTGGAAAGGTAAAAAAGTGGAATAGTTTTCTAAAAGCTACTACATATACACATTTTTTTAAATTAGGAATTAATGGGACTAGATGTATTGCATAAATTCATGTGGATCAGGTTAATTGCACGTATGTTTGAAGCCATGGCCGGAAATTTCGCATATTCTGGAGATATACATTTATTTTTAAATGTTCTTAATGGGGCATTTATACTGCATTCCGAAGACTCTTGCATATTGCGCTATGTTGTTGCCACGTACATCAATGCGGCGTTCCATTTTAAAAATATTTTTTCTACAAATGGGTATGTTGAAATTGATACTGTTTTAGATAACTTGATCATTGTTCTTTTCATTAAGGTATTTGTTAATTATGCCAACTTTGCTAAAAATATATTCAAACCATCAAACCAACAAACTAGTAACTACAACTGTCGAGTACGCAGTCAAGCAATTTTATCTAATGAATCGTAAACCATTTATATTGCAAATGTTCGGCTCAGTATCCGCTATTTTGGATACAGATGAAGAAGGTACTTATGGTGATGCCCATAAAGTATGTCAATTTGTATATTTCACTTTCGTGTTTATCATCTATGTACATTCTGCAGATTCAATCGAGCTGTCTATTCAATTTATTATTGAGTTTAGAAACACCTTCTCCTGATCCGCTTAATATAGGTGAGCTGGTAAAAGAAGACAAACCACTCAAGGCAATCGATTTCTGTTATCATGATGAAAATGAAATGGTCACCATTCTAGACTGCATTTCTTTGTGTGTTATGGTCGTGTCCTATGCTTCAGAAAGTGTTCGTGGATATCAAATGCTAGTAGGTTCACCAATACACGCACATATTGTATACTAAAATAGAAAACAATTGTTTCACATTTGTAGTATTTTTAGGACATTTGAAATGATTACATTTTTTCCAGATAATTTTAGAGGCAATTTTACCTTGCTATGTACAGCATATTCAATTACCATCTTATAATAAAGAAGGTAAAACAGAAAAAGAAATCATACATCAATTAGCGGTTGCAATTAGAACACTGGTTAACAACTGTGAAGCTTTAACTAAGTATGTGGCAATACATTCTATATTAACTATTTTGTACTACAAAATTGAACAATTTTTACAGAAGCTATAATGGACCATACCGATCAAGTCCGGAACACAAAGGCTCAAGCCAACGAAACTACAGTAGAGGCCCGTATTCTCCTGGATTTGATTTTGAAGACGAATCCCATTCTAAATTTATGAGTGAACATTCTCGAGCGAAAACAGTTTATGAGCACGACGTGGAAGATTCGGAAGTACTGCGAGCTGAATACCGTAGACCAAGAGACGTACTTTTGTCCTTAGTTGGAGATTTTATATGCCGTGCTACTACACGACTACAGGATCTTAATAAAAAAAGCAGCCAGGAAGGAAAAATTATTGAATTACTTGATATACGTTCTCACATTGTGAGTTACATTTGTAACAATTCGGTGGTGTGCTTATTAGTACTGATTTCAGCGTTTGGCGGACATAGCACATAGCTTGCTGAAAGTTTCTCCGTATGATCCAGAATCAATGGGTTGCAGAGGTTTACAACATTATATGAGTTACATTCTACCTTCAACGGAATGGGCAAATGACGCAATGCGACCAGCTTTGGTTACGATCTTAAGACGACTAGATAAAGTTTTCCAAAAAATTTCAAAAAAGCCATCTATAAGGGTATGTAATTTTTTATATGTATTAAAGCATACCCACCAGGATTTCTGGAGAATCGAACTATACCTTAGACAGATTTTTATGCTTTTCGATAAATAATATTACCTATAACCAAATACCAAAAATATTTACGGTATATCCAAGAAGACATCCAACATTTGCTGAAATATTTTAATAAATACTTGGTTTTTACCAGTTGTATATAAATGTACACATGATTACATTTTGTCTATGTAATAATTTTTACGAGTATGCTGCAGTTTTGAATCAAATTTTAGTTTAAACTTACCCTTTATCTAGGCGTGGACATTTTCAAAATTTAAACGAGTTTGAGAAGGTTGGGGGTAATTAGTAGGAATAAGGCAATTTTCCTTTTCAAAAATATCGAATAAACTTGGTACAAATATATTGCCAGAAGTATGTTGAATATCTAAAATAATCATCAAAGGAAGAGAGAGAGAGAGAGACAGAGAGAGAGA
>JABXWE010015161.1:0-21731 GCA_014611495.1 Limonius californicus
CTACGGATATGAATTACTCTGTCAACAAATGTCAAACAAATTTTACATTCTGGTTTTTGTGGAGTGTTCAGTATTTTTGCGTTTTGTGTACGAAGTGAATACGAAATGTACGGAAAAGAATTAACACAAGAAGAAGAAAACTAATAATGTAAATTGTAAAATTACACTTGTTGTTAATCCTTCGAATTAATGTGTTTGAATTTGTAAATTTAATTGAATAAAAAAAGTTAAAACATTTTATCTACCCTTGCTGTTAAAGTGATACTTTATCTACTCATAAGAGTTGCTATAACAACATTTTAACATTAGCTATAGAAAAAAATGTTATATTTTAGTTTTTTCTATAGCTAATGTTAAAATGTTACAATTTTCTTTGAAATTTTATTTTTCACCTGAATTTGAAGTCTTGCTATAGAAAAAAATGTTGTATTGCACACGACGATAAAATCGCATTATCTTCTCGAGCGTAATTAGCGTCTCGACCGACGTCTCGACGCTAAAAAACACTCTCAAAGATAAAGTACAATTTTATCGTCTTATACAATAAATAACTATTTTTATCAATAGCTCGATAAAAACGACAATCAAAAAAAATCCATAGCTTAATTTTCGATATATTTTAGGCCCCTGAATCAAATCCCAAGACACCCTATATACATAAACATATAATTTTATTAAAACCAAAACATCAAAAGATCTCCCTAACACTGCAAACCACATAATATCACGTCACCGATCCGCAAATAAAATTCATTTAACAAAAATAGAAGTCTATTATCTACATTGAATTAAGCAACAAGTAAACACACGTGTATTTGAGGTAGAAAAACATTACAATTTAGGAAATTACCTAATCTCTTTAATACCTACCTAAAACTACTTTCGGCTAGATATTTTGAATACTATGGCCTTAAAGATTATAGCAGTGCACTTTATTATATGTATATACCTACTTATGATATAAATGTTAAAAATCCCAAAAATTTATTTTCATAGATGTTTGTCCTACAGATATGCGAGGTGTGTTCAATTGAAACCCATCTTAGATTTATAAAAAATGTATTCAACAATTTAATTACAAATAGTTACCGTCACAGTTAGGGCACCTATCCCATTGTTTTACTAAGCGACGTATACCCTGCTCATATAGTTCTTGTGGCTGCTGATTGAAGAAGTCTTCCACAGCTATCTGTACTTCTGTGTCAGACTCAAAATTCCGACCTTTTAACGCCTTTTTCAGCTGTCCAAAAATATGGAAATATGGCAAGGCGATAGATCCGGGCTATAGAGTGGATGCTCTAAAACCCTCCATTTCTTTCCTTGAAGATTTTCTTTTACCACATTAGCAACATGAGGCCTAGCATTGTCGTGCAGCAAAATGACCCCACGCGTAAGTTTTGCTAGACGTTTCCGTCTTATTACTTGATGAAGCTTCAAAGTGTCATTGTACAGATTTGCGTTGACATTTACTCTAGGTTTCTTAAACTCTATCGACAAGGGTCCTTCGTGGTCGAAAAAAATGTTAACATCACCTTGCCTGCAGAAGGTTGTTCTTTAAACTTCTTCGGTGGTGGTGAACTTGAATGTTTCCACTACATCAACGATAACTTACTGGATGGCTCGTAGTAATGGTACCCAAGTTTGGTCACCAGCAACTATTGACAGAAGAAAGTCATCACCATTTTGCCTATAGTCTGTGAGGTGTTGCAGAGATAAACCCGTTCGCAAGGGTTTTTGTTCATTAGACAAGAGACGAAGAATCCATTACGAACAAACTTTGCTGTAACCTAGATTACGAACAATACTATGGACAGATCCTACACTCGCGCCAACAATTTCTGAAATTCCTCTAATTGAAATTTGACGATTTTCTCTAATAAGGCCTTCCACACATGCCATATTGTTTTCTGTTAATGCAATACACCGTGCACCTGGTCGTGGCTCATCCATAGGCCCTTCTTTTCAATTCTTAAATTAAATTTTCGGCACGATTCCTTAACAGTTGGATACGCAATACATGCATTTCCATACACTGCTTGCATTCGCGTATGAATCTACAATGGCTACACACCTTCAGCACATAAAAATTGTAGGACCGCACGCTGATCAAACTTGGGCGGATTTTCAACAACAAACGCCATTTCAAAATCGAAGTTTTAAAAGTCAGAATCAAATTCAAACGCCAGAAACTTATTAATGGATTGCTTACAAACACTACTAACATTAACAAACGTGATTTGAATAATAGCATTTGTTTTCAAGGCTAAGTTGATCAAAGATGGGTTTCAGTTGAACAAGCCTCGTATATAAAAATTCTGTATTTTACTTAGATAACTAATAACTATCATTTTCGTATACTAGAAATAGTTTTTAATTGGTACGTTTGACTTGCACAACCACAATAGTCTACTTCTTTGCTTGTAATTCTTTCTGTTTGTCAGTTTTTTCAAAGATAACTAACGGCAGTCATTATCTAGGCTGGCAATTGTTAACTTTGACATAGATAACTAATAACTATTATTTTCGTATACTTACTAGAAATAGTTTTTAATTGGTACGTTTGACTTGCACAACCACGATAGTCTACTTCTATGCTTGTAATTCTTTCTGTATGTCAGTTTTTTCAAAGATAACTAACGGCAGTCATTATCTATGCTGGCAATTGCTAACTTTGATTTAGATAACCAATAACTATCATTTTCGTATACTAGAAATAGTTTTTAATTGGTACGTTTGACTTGCACAACCACAATAGTCTACTTCTATGCTTGTAATTCTTTCTGTTGTCAGTTTTTTCAAAGATAACTAACGGCAGTCATTATCTATGCTGGCAATTGCTAACTTTGATTTAGATAACCAATAACTATCATTTTCGTATACTAGAAATAGTTTTTAATTGGTACGTTTGACTTGCACAACCACGATAGTCTACTTCTATGCTTGTAATTCTTTCTGTATGTCAGTTTTTTCAAAGATAACTAACGGCAGTCATTATCTATGCTGGCAATTGCTAACTTTGATTTAGATAACCAATAACTATCATTTTCGTATACTAGAAATAGTTTTTAATTGGTACGTTTGACTTGCACAACCACGATAGTCTACTTCTATGCTTGTAATTCTTTCTGTATGTCAGTTTTTTCAAAGATAACTAACGGCAGTCATTATCTATGCTGGCAATTGCTAACTTTGATTTAGATAACCAATAACTATCATTTTCGTATACTAGAAATAGTTTTTAATTGGTACGTTTGACTGGCACAACCACAATAGTCTACTTCTATGCTTGTAATTCTTTCTGTTTGTCAATTTTTTCAGAGATAATTAACGGCAGTCATTATCTATGCTGGCAATTGCTAACTTTGACTTAGACAACCAATTACTATCATTTTCTCTCTTAACAATTGTTTTTAATTATTTAGGGGAGGGTCTGGAACAGTGGCCACGCAGTGTGCCAATGATGCACTTGCAATGCTTGCAAAGTTATCTGCCTGAATTTTAAGATTTTCTGTTTAAAATCAACTTAACCTTAAATTGTGTATGTGCAGTAAAAAATGGCAACCCAGTGAATTTATTGTTAGTGACAAAATAACTGCTCATCGAAGTGAACTGATGTTGACAGCTTATACCTGATACATGTAACTATATATTTATATAATAAGCTTTGGATTGCATAAGGTAGTTTTTGTTTTTTCTTCACTCTTTAAAAACATGTGCTTGTTGGTACAGTGGCCATGTTAAATGTAGGTACAGTGGTCACTACTTTATTCTTTAAATAAGGGGTGGCCACTGTACCTTGACTAAAAAATTATTATTTAGTACAATATTGTAAATTTAGATCTCATTTATTTCAGATATTATTTTGGGAAATGCCTCGCCGAAAAGTCACAGATGTCGAGATTGGAAAAACTTTGGCGGAAACTATGGGCTATGCAATTCGCGATGTAATGAATGGTGTATTATCAGTTAAAGCTGCGGCTATCAGGTACAGCATTCCACGTACTACACTTAGGCGTTATATTAAGAAATGCAACGATCAAGAAGAAGAAATTGACTAGAACTCACCAATTTTGGAAGGAGCACCAAGACTAAATCCAAATTACCGTGTCAATCAGATATTTTCTCCCGACGAAGAGGACGTTTTAAGCGATTATTTCCAAACTATGGCAAAGCTGCATCATGGTATGAATCCTAAATGTGCGCGAAAGTTAGCGTACGACTTAGCAATGGCCAATGATCAAAAAATACCCGCTTCTTGGAGAGAAAATTGTACTGCGGGAAGATTATGGTTTAACGGCTTTATGAAAATGAGAAATGATTTGTCCATAAGAGCAGCAGGAGCTACATCTTTGGGTAGAGCCATGGGGTTTCATAAACCAGTCATAGAACAGTTTTTTAATAATCTTCGTCAAACTTATGAAAAGTATAACCTGGGACCCGAGCAGGTCTATAATGTTGACGAAACAGCCCTCACTACCGTTCAACAGACAGGGAAGGTTCTCGCAAGAAAGGGGCAAAAGCAGGTTGGTCACATCACATCAAGCGAACGAGGCACATTAGTTACCATGTGTGGCTGTATTAATGCCATTGGTAATAATATACCGCCACTCTTAATATTCCCAAGAAAAAACTTTAAAGATTACATGATAAAAAATGCGCCACCTGGAACTGTTGGTACAGCTTCACAATCGGGTTGGATGACTACCGAAATTTTTGCACAATGGCTGAATCACTTTATAAAGCATGCTAAACCAACACCTAAATCACCAGTCTTATTGATCATGGACAACCATGAAACCCACATTTCGCTGGAAGCTATAAAATTAGCAAAGGAGAATAATATAATCGTATTATCGCTACCGCCGCATACTAGTCATAGACTTCAGCCATTGGACAAAACTGTTTACTTTCCCTTAAAAAAATTTTATAATCAAAGTTGTCAAACGTGGTTGCTTAACAATCCAGGAAAAAGAATTAGTATCTACGACATCGCAGAAATTTTAGGAGAATCTTATCCATTTGCCTTCACGAATCGTAACTGTGTTTCTGGTTTTAGTTCAACTGGGATATATCCCTTTAACAATAACATTTTCAATGATGAAGATTTCATGGCAGCCTCTGTTACTGATATACAAACAGAAATAAATGAGCGTGCAGAACACAAGCTTAGAAATATTAACCTACTGGAAGACCAGTCTAACAACAAACAACAGTTATTTGAGAGCATACCATCAACATCTTCAACTTTACGAAGTAGAACTCCGGAGAAGCAGTTTATTTCTCCTACTGTTCTGCAACCATTTCCCACTGCGGTTTCAGAGCCAGGTAAAAGACGCCAAAGAAAAAAGAAAAAAACTGAAATATTAACAAGCACACCGATTCTCAAAAGGCTTGAAGAAGAAGAAAAATTAAAAGAAACTCGAAAGTCTAGCTCAAAAAAACAGCCCAGTGTAAAAAAGAAAAATTGCGGACTGCCTAATTGATACAACAGCACCAGCAAAAAAACAAACCAAATATGCAGAATCCGAAAAAAGCTCAAGTGACAGTGATCTAGAAGTTGAGTTGACCGACTCTGACGATGTAAGTTTGTTTTCTACACCGGACAAAGATGATGAACCCATTGCAAATGATATAGCGAATATCGGTGCAAACTCCTTTGTTCTTGTTAAGTTTGCTACAAAAAAAAAATATAAAATATTATGTTGGGCGCGTAATAGAAATTTTAAAAGACACTGATGAGTTCAGTGTTACATTTTTGAGACGTCATGGGTGCTACTTCACGTATCCCGATGTTCCTGATTTAGCCATAGTTCCAGTTAGTGATATTGTACTTCATTTATCTCAACCTGTAAAAGTAGGTGGCACTACTACGAGCCCTAACAACTATATATTCGGACACTACTAATTTTTCTAGTAAATGGACGTAAAAGCCAACTCAAATATTTTATTGAATGTTTCTATGAACGCTTATTGCTTTAATAATATTATTATATGTCGTTTTTAATAAAAGCTTATGATAAGTTTATATAACAATGTTTATCCATTAAAAAGTAACAATAAATGCGTAATTAATGTGGCAACTAAATGTTCGGACGCTGTTCTTTTAATAAGGTTTAACATCTCCTTTGGCTTTGATTACAGCCTTAATTCTACCAGGCATGGTAGAAACGAGATTTTTACAAAATTCAGGGGTGAACGAATCCCATATTTCTTGAATTTTTGCTTGCAAGGTAGGAAGTGTACGTTGAGGATTTTCACGTAATTTCTGCTTCATTTTGTGCCACAGCGTTTCAATAACATTGAGATCGGGACTATTTGATGGCCAGTCTAATACGGTAATGTGATGGTCAGACAACCATTTTTGAGTGGTTTTGGCGGTATGGCACGAAGCCCCATCTTGCTGGAATATGAAATTTGCATCCGGATGTAAGCTTTGTATGCTCGGCAACAAGCTTCTTTCTAACAAATCTTGATAATATAGTGCATTCACTGTACCCTTTATGAACGCCAGCCTTCCTAAACCGTATGCTGACATGCACCCCCAAATCATTTGTCCCTGAGGAAACTTTACTGTGCGTTTAAGGCAGTCTTTGTGGAAGGCTTCGTCTCGCGATCTTACAACTCGTCTTTGAAAATCCCCAACGCAGATGTCGAACTTGGATTCGTCACTAAATATGATTTTATACCAATCGTCACGAGTCCAGTTAGCTTTGTCTTTCGCCCACGCTAACCGTTTCTTTTTCTGACGGTTGGTTAAGAGTGGTTTCTCCTTAGCTTAAATAATTTGAATGCAGTAAAAGTTTTGAATGCTTGTTTTGTTTTGTATACCTTATAAAATCCAAGACCAGACTTGTGAATCCATTTTCGGCAGCATTCTCGTGAAAGTCTCAAGCCCGTTTCAGCATTCCACAGTGCACTTATTTCACGTAGGGTGGCCCTTCTGGAATTTTTACAAACTCTAACTAATCTTCGTTGTTGTCTAGGAGTTACAAGGTTGGGACGGCCAGTGATTTTACCCTTGATGTTAAAATCTGCGGTTTCTCCAAATCTGTGAATAATGTCTGCTATTGTGGATTTGGCTAAACCCAAGTTTTGAGCAATTTTACGCATAGAATTGCCCCTATGGTATTCTTTAATTACAGTTTCACGAATTAATCGCGGTGTTGGTGTCCCTCGTACCATAACTATTGATTTGTAAGACACAAAGTGCCAAACACATACCAAAATGACAGGAAAACTATATTAAACAAAATTATCGCAGCCGCCTGCCTGTAATCACGAAGAATGACTAACATGTCCGAACATTTAGTTGTCAACCAAAATACTTGTCTTTAAAACAAATTATTGTAGTAGTTCAAAAAAGGTATCACTTGTACACAACGTTTGTAAATAAGTTGAGGTACTTATACTGTACAGCATTTTTATCACAAAAGTTTTCAAAATACCTCATATGTCAAATTACAGAATATTCTTTAAGAATATGTGATGTGTCCGAATATATAGTTGTTAGGGCTCGTAGAACAGCAAATTTATTTTCTTTTTCCATCAGTTTATCTATGTATAATGTCTGTTAACTCTTGGCCATTAAAAGTGAATAAGTTTAAGTTGCTTTCTGTATATTTAAGTTGTCTTTTTGTAATAGAAATTATTTTTTTATTCTAAAATAAACCATTATTCTAGCAAATGTCTATTTTTAATTTCTTTTTTCAATTCCTAAACAGTAGTGGCCACAGTACCATACTCTAGTGGCCACTGTACCATCATTGGAGGTACAGTGGCCACTTTGCAACAAATTTTTGCAACTATAACTTTACGTATAAAAATAATTTTTTTCAGCTACAGAATGGAAAAGGTAGAGGTAAATGTAGTAATTGTTGTTTAGTGGTATCAAATTCTATAAAAAAAATTTATTATGGTTTTTATTGATTTTTTATAAAAATGTGGCCACTGTTCCAGACTCTCCCCTACTTTGCCTTAGACCACTAATACCTACCATTTCCTCTATTAACAATTGTTTTGAATTGTTAGTTTTGACTTACACAACTAATAACTGTAATTTTGTATACTAGTAATCGTTTAAAATTGGAAAGTTTGACTTGCGACAGCCAACAATAGTCTACTTTTATGCTAATAATTTTTAATGTTTGTCAGTTTTCTCTACGACCACTGGCAACAGTCATTTCCTGTGTTGTTAAGTTTGACTTAGATAACTAATAACTATCATTTTCTCCCTTAACAATTATTTTTAATTGTTAACTTTGACTTCACACCTATTTTCTATGCTAATAATTGTTTTCTGCTATCAAAGTCACAAGAAGTCACAAATAATGTGATAAATTATGAAAAGTTTCTTAATTTTATAGAACAGAGGTTGTTGTAGTACTTGAAAAAGTAAATCAAACATTACCTGCAGTTGTTAATGCTAAGCAAATTATCTGCATGTTATTATACTCTAAAATAAGACACGGAATTAATATTTACAGCATGGTAAACTAGATCAACATATAAATTCAAGAGAATTCATATTACTTTACACAAAAAAAAACAACATATAATTTAAAATTATATTTATTATAACAAAAGTTGTACGTTTTTAAAAGCTAAATAGTCACTTCTAATAGTTTAGCCACTCAGTATACTACATTTTCAAAAATATTTTGATTCACAGTACTATTCTTAAAGTATTGTAAACATTTCTTCTATTAAATTGTATCAGTCTGTTTATTTAAGTAACAATATTGCTTCTATTTTGTAATATAGTACATCTACAAGTACTGATTTTTCCTACACCCAACAAAAAATTAGTTTACATCTGAGGTTAATAAAGAATAATTACAAGCAAATCATTAATGCAAAGCATATTTATTTTTAAAGATCTGCATTTCATTATTCTAAATTCATGCAGTCTTGGCCCCTTCCTATACCGCTTTGATATAAAAATAAATAAATAATTCATCTAAGACATCCAATAGTTTCTCTTGATTAACATTTATCCAAATCAATGAATCGATTTAATTGTATTTGATTCCTTCAAGGGCTGGCATAGCCATTTCAAATATGTGATAGTATTTCGAACTTCTTTTAGCAATATCATAAGCAGTCTCCTGGCTATTATTTTTTATTTCTGGTTTAATATATGGATCCATTAATAGTAGCTGCACAGTGTCGTACGATGTTCCATGAGATGCTGCTATATGCAACGGTGTTTGACCTTAAAAAAATACGATTAGAGCCGGTTTCGTCCAAAACTCATCCTAACCTCCTTCGCTAACTGCATTAACATCCGCCCCATTTTGGAGCAACAGCAATACGCATTCCTTATTACTCCACTGACAAGCTGAATGCAGAGGCTGCCACAATAACTGAGTTTTGGCAGAAACGTCAGCTCCGTGTTCCAGCAAGTAGCTAACAACCTCAACGTGGTTGCCGTAGCAAGCTCTGTGCAGTGGCGTATACCCATCGCTATCGACTACATTAACTAAACTGTTATCTGAATCAAGAAGTTGTTTAACAACGTCCAGTTTTCCATTTTCTGCGGCCCATAACATCTCTTTCTGTGGGGTTTCTAAAAAAAAAGTGAGGTTAAATAAATGTAGCAAGTGATGATTACGTTACCATGTGGGGTCTTTTCTTCATCTATATCGTTTAAATCCTCCTCCCAGCCACTTACTAAGAATCTTTCTTCGCTAGACATTACTATATTACAACAGAAAAGTTTGCTTGAACTGTTGTTATGTTTTGACAATCAGTTTATCCAACCGTCAAAGTGTTCCTGTTAAGATTTTCTATATATAGGGCGTCTAAGAAATAACTAGCACAAAATTTACTTCTGTTGAGTTGAGTCCACTGCTAACGATAAAATGTTTAAAACGGAACAATTAATTATATTCGTTTAATATTTTTAAATGTGTTTAAAACGTTAATTATAAACTTTTTAATGTTTTAAATTCCATACTACAAATAGCATTTATTTTCTGATGAGCCTGTATACGCGTTTAACACCGTGTCTAGAGTTCCGCTATAAGGTAACCTATTGTATTATAGAAGGACATGAAATGAATTATAATAAGACTTTTCAATATACGTAACGGTTCTATGAAGCATTGTGTAACTTATTTTAAGACATATTTATAGTTTACCATCATGTAATATAGAAATATTATGTTAATTTATGCGGAAAACAACAAAATGAAAACGCGCTTGAAAAACATACTTTGCATAATAGGCACTCTTAAAACTTACACAAGTTTAATAGATATATCTATATTTACTTACCAACAATCATGTTTTCTCGGTGATATTATAATATTAGTTGTAATCGGATGTTACTCGGATGGGAGGGCCAATGCAGTGGCATATGCAACCGGTGAGGCTTCGGAGGACACATAAAGCCGTCGGTCCCGGTTATCATACGAACATCTTTGGTAGCTGTAAACCATGTAGTAACACTTCTCTTCTCTGTTGGGCGGGTTAGGCTAGCCTCCCTCTCGGCATACGTGCAAAGAGCGCTCACAGAACCTACTCCATTGTAGGTAGGTAATTAACAAGTCATTGACCTGTACAAGAAATAAGTAGAAGAAGTTGTTGTAATTTCAGTCCTATTACCATCATGTGAACTTTTAACCACAAAATAATTAAAACATGGCATTTGATTACTTAAATATAAATAAATAAGCATTAAAAAGTCACCAAAACTTTAGGATAGGCATTTAAAATATCCAATAATAAAATCCAGTCATGTAAAAACTCTATAATAGTGTATGTAATACCATAACAACATATTTCTGATGTTAAATAAAACTAAAAATTCTTATTTTCATGCAAGTACACAAATATCTAAAAAATAGCAATATCTAACAATTTAAAAATAACAAAATATTTATAACTATTTATTTTAGCTTATAATCACGGCCGCTTGCAAATTCTCTACTAAAATTTTTTTGCGGGAATTTGAATTAAACCGTGTTTGATACTACAAATGTTCCACAAGATATTATTTTAGAACGGTATAAATATTTTGTAAAGTTTTGTATCAATACTGAAGAAACGGGAAAATTAAAGATACATTGTCATAAAAGTTTGAGAAAATATCTAACATTTTATTAAATAAAATCAAAGCATACTGCTGCAAAAAGCCCAAAACGAACACAAAAATAAATGAATCTCAAAAATCGATAAAAAAATAAGAACATAAAAATTTTATTACAATTGGTTAATTTCGTTTTTTTTTTTCTTGTCTTTCGGATTTATTTCTGAACGTTTCTATGTTTCTACTAATTATTGCATATAATTTAATAGTCAGAAATCTACGCGCTAGTTACGACATTCATCATCATCATCATCATGTAGCACAACTATAAAATAAAATTATCTGTGTAAGTTCTAAGGTGAACGTTTTTACAAACTGTTAAAGATGTTTTAATTAATTGAGAAATAGGTTATACATTTGCCGCAGCACCATGTATAAAAAAAATATATATATTGGACTATAATGTATTCCGAGACTCTAATAGTAATACACTCTAGTGCACGTTAAGTATTTCTAACGCAAATGGAAGAAAACGTATCTCCTGGTTACGAAACATAAGCTGGACGGAATTGAGCTCTTAGAAATCATTCAGAAGAGCAGAAGACAGTGGCATTTAAGTAGTTATCGCTAATATCCGATAGGGGGCAGCACAAGTTTTAGTTTGTTCCCGTTGCCGGAACTCTAGACACAACGTAAGTTTAATTTACAGCATTGCCACAATCGGGAAAACACAAAAATTGAATTGTATTTATTTGATTTAGGTGGGATTTATTTAAGAACGCCAGCACCTATTTGTAAGTTTAATAATACGAAAATAGTTTTCTAAAATGAGTACAAATACAGTAATCATTAGAAGCGACATAGAAAACATTATAAGTGACCCTTCAGACCAATATGAGGTAAACAAATCCACTTTTAATACTTTACTCAAACTACTAAGTGTTCTTAAAATTCAATCCTTGGAATTACCTTTAAAAAATCATACGTTTTACATAAGTAACACAAATTGCCCTAAGCTAATTCCATGGTTACAAGGATAACAAAAATAACAATCATACTTACATAACCTCTATCACCTAATTGACAACAAATATCTGTTCACAGAATAATCTGCAACAAGAGTTGGATGAATTGATGTATGTAGACAACGATGACGAAAGTGAAGACGAAGCCGACTTGGTAAGTTAGTTAATATTTCAAGTATTAACAATTAATTTGACATATGTCTCTAGCTGTCTCAAAAGGAAGATGACGGTGACAGCGAAGACGATATACTTGACATGATTGAAGACTCTTCAGAATGTAGTGACCGTAATTATGTCTCGGTAGACAACATAAAGACCCAATCAAATTCTCCACTCAAAATAAATCTGTATCTAACAGAAGAAGAACAAGGAATTATAGACAACTGCGTTGATCCACAACTAAAGCAGCTCCTCCTTATGAATCGTACAAAGGCAGTGCACATAAAAGAACTCTGTAAAAAATTATATCGGCTCTATGATGAACTAGGCAAGAATATTAGGAAGGAAAAAGAAAAATTTCGACAAGAAGAAACCATCAAAGAAAATCAGGAACTTCAATCCATGGCAAAAACTTACATTTGGAGGATAGGCATCCCCTTTTTCAAAGACAAATCCTTTTATTCGGCACCACCAAACAGAGATCTTGCTATAAAGAAGGAAAACAAGGAGTTTTTTGCTACCAAAATTGTGGAGGGTCGAAAATGGACTACAGAAGATCAACAAATCCTGCGAGACGCCGTCTTGGGAAATTATTTTAAACTTAGAAAAGGTCGTTTAGAGCAAGATATCCGTGTTTTGAAAGCCCGCATTAAAAACGCAACTGATGAAATTGCTAAAACAGAGACAGCAGAGGATTTGGAATGTTTGGAGAAGAAAAAGGAGGAACTTAAGTCTTTGAAAGATGAAGCGCCACCACTAAACTATGATGAAGGGATAGATTGGTTTAAAATAGCAAATTTTGATTTGAAAGGTAACTAAAAATTTTGATGTGATAATGTAGTAATAGTGCAGTAGATGGCGCCACTATAGGAAAAAAATTATTTTAATAATAGGTGATATATTTTTGGTGATTCTACCAACTTTATATTTAATGCACTTCTAAGGACTATGAAGAAATCGAAATCAATCTTCAAATTCCCCTAAAAAAATTATCAAAACTTTTTAAATAGTTGGTGTTCGTACGACAGATGGCGCTACTGTAGGTAAAACAAATGCTTCTAAAAAATAGATGTTCATATGTTTAATGTTCTACCGATTGTATACTTAATGCATTTCCATTTTGGCCTATGGAGAAATCAAAATAATTCTTAAAAAGAAAATTATAATCAAAACTGTTTTAAAAAGTTATAATAATACAGCAATGCTGTTATAGATGGCACTACCATAGAAAAAATATTTATATGAAATAGATGTCATTATTTTTGATGTTCTACGAATTTTATACTTAATGGCTTTCTAGATTGGACTATAAAGATTACATAATTAATTTCGAAATTTACAAAAAATCGTTAAAAGGTTTTTTTTAAATTAGTGTAATGATACACCAATGGTACAAGAGATGGCTCTATTGTAGGTAAAAAAAAGAATTACTTAACTCTATTTGTTGAGCATTGAGCTAGAACGTCAGCCAATGCACGTGTTTGACTCACCCGAGCGCACGCTGTGATTGGTCTACGCTAGATAACGCTAATGCCTCATTACTTAAGGAGTAATTGACGCTCAAAACCTTTACTTTGCACTCGTAATTACCGGATTAAGTTTGTGTGCTTTTTGAGCAGTGCTTATCGGTTTTCGGAGCGTTTGTATAGTGCCCGGTGCTTATTTTCCTAAAATGAGCAAGTTGTTCCAGAAACGTGTAATCGTAGAGGGCGTCCTACTACAAAAGAATTCCGACAGCGCGAACCTTAATTTAGAAACGCAAGGAATATCACGTAAATACACATCCCGTAAATCAACGCACCTGTCAAGCGTTTGTTTACGTTCTAACTCAATGCTCAACAAATAGAGGTTATATAATGGCGTACTTAATTAATAATTTAGAACTAACATTTTCTTAATTGATACCAAAGCAACACCAAAGAATGTTTTTGTAATTATTTTGGATACTATGTGTTAAATTGTTGAATAATTTTGGTTCGTGTATTCTAAAAAAGTTTCTGTATTGACAAAATAATATATTTTTTAGCTTCCACTCGCGCACAATAGGTGGCGCGGATTTACAAATTTACTTAAAATGTAAGGCCTGTATGACACGGCACAGAATTTTGTTCAAAGTGTTTTTACAAAATTCTGTGTCGTGTCATACAGTAAAATTTTGACAACTAACAATGCATCGATGCGCAAACAAGCAAGTTTTAGTGTTTTTTTATCGATCACAGAGGGCAGAGAAGAATATGTTTACCACGTGTTTAACCCGCGCCGAACTCCACGCACTTTCTCTTATCTCGCTCGCGTTCTTTATTGCTGCAGCTTGTTTGCTTTGTCGTGCGTTCGTGTAAAATAAATAAATAAAAGCGCCACGAACTTACGCATTAACCTAATATTATAAAATCTTGTTAGAATTCTACTTTATCGACGGTCGCATGACTATTTTGACAGTTTTCTCACAGATGTTAACGTAATTTTCACCTATTTGCGCATGCTCGCGGACAATTTTGTACAAAATTATGTCGAAAATTTTGCACAAAATTTTTTACAAAATTCTGTGCCGTGTCATACAGGCCTAATGAAAATGTAAGCTTAAGGATTTGTTATGGAGGTACTATTTAAACATCTCTTATTAAATAAATACAATCCGTTTCTAAAACTAAAAGTTTATACTGGTTTCATGCTAATGCACTTATAATTGAGGTTATAAAGACCTTTAGATAGAAGCAATTATAAACGTCTGCAAACTATTTTTGTATTTATTTAACCATTCTTTCTTTTGATTAGTCGTTTTATGTCATTACACAAAATACAGTTTGCGAATATGACGGAGAGTAATAAAGTTTGTTTCTATGTTTTTATGCTCAATTTTGACTGGTTATTAGACCAATACAACTATTTAGAGATAGATGGCGTTCGCAATCAATTTCCCTATACCCACTGTATTAAAAAAGCGCGCCATTTGACGTAGCACATTCCGCCATCTTTATTCCTTATCAAAAGTAGAACATTTCATAAATTACAGCGCTTGAGTTTCAGATCAAAACCTTATTGTTATTATTACTGACTGGATATAGAATTTCACACAAAAATAAAGATTAAATTTTAGCTGTCTTCAGTTGTAGTTGTTTTTTATAGTTTTATAATCCTAAATTCCTTTCAAAACATTATATTTGCGTACACAATTCGCCACTAGAATCACAGAACAGCCTGATAAATTTAAGGGTTATTGCATGTACACTAGTAAAACAATCCCACAAATCAGGGGTGAGAGCAGAGAAATGTCTTACCGGAACCCAGTATTCATGAGCGCTTAAAAAGCGAAACAAAACAAGCTTGTGGCGTACACGTTGGTGTCGTATGCAACGAACAAGTGTTGGCCATGCTTCTACCTCCCGCCGCCCGCTATCCATCGTCGGACGAGTATATAAAGGACAAAATCTATCTAGTAATTATTTATCCGCGGGTGTTTATTTGGCTAATAGTCTTATTCACACCGGTTCTGCATATCTACATGATCTTTCCCTATCAGCTATATGGGACGCGCCGTGTCGGAGTTGAGGCCCCCCATCCCTTGATGTCCCGCACATGAACTTGAACAAACCCTACTAGATTCAGGACCAGTCTCGTGTGCAGACTGGCCGCGGGCATGGCGCCTACAAAATTGCTGGTCGTATTATCACTTGGTATATCTTCATTTTGGTTTTCCGACTAATCTTCCTCTTCCTTCAGTGGTTTTTTGTAGGTATGGTGTAATTTGTGCCATGTTTGTATTGATTATTCTCCTTTCGTTCGGATAGTTTATTTGCTATCCCAGGCTAGTGCCTTTGTAACGCCTAGTCGAATCGACGGCGACAATTCTGTTATCCTAAATAGAAGCAATACAACCGAAACTACCAGTTACGATGCAAGGTCCAGGTATCAAGGACAAGGGTCGACCAGCTACAGTCGAAGAACGGGGGGTTTGATATGCCTAGGCGCCACCTGTTTAAAATATCCTTCGTCCTTGAAAATAACACGAGGTAAACAGGAACCTTCCTGGAATTATGACTTACCTTGCTTCGGTAATTGCTCAATTTATCACCAAAGTAAATTTTGTTAATCCAAGACACAATAAAACACAACAATAAATTACCAACCTTCAATTTATCTAAAGATTCACAATTCAATCTTTGTAACATAACCAATTGAAATTAAAATATGTATTCAAGAACTATATATTTTTATATATACATATGTATATAAATATTTAACAGTATTTAACCAATCATGACTAACATTACCTTCCGGTAAACAAATAAAAACAAAGATTCTTAATATATCGGGAACGCAATAATGCGAAATGATATCCAGCCTACGAAGCATTTATTTCGCTTCCAATCATAATGACATTCACGATCAACCCGCTAAGTATTTCTAGATTCCTCGAGGCCTCGCCAATTAAATACCCAGATGTATAATTACCGATATAATGGTAATGGTATCGGCTCTCTATTAATCAAGATTTAAACTTCCGCACTATTCCCCCTTTCTAACTGAATTTCAAACAATAAAAGAATATTTATTTATACTATTGACCATTTAACAATTATTTCCAGAATTTCAACGAAAATTATGACCAATCTTTACAAAATACAAAATCAATTTATGTTAACCATCCACTAATTAAGTGTACTTAGTTTTGTAATCCATTTAAGTATATAATTACAGTTTTACTAGGATTTCTTAGTATTAGACTATAATTTTTCCGGAACTCCTCGTATTCTCGAAATTATATGTAAAAATTTAGTATGAAAGGAACTCACACACCTGCAATCTCGTTATCTTGCTACACACATGTTGTACGGTTTCGCTGCACGGCCGATAATTCCGCTTGTCTCGAACCCACAGGATCTCTTCGATTTTTCAGAAATGAACTGTTAAATTCTGTCAATACTAACCCCAGCCAATTTCGCGTAAATAATTTCAATAGTCTTAGAAATGAAACAAGAGAAATTTGGATTTTCTGTGCCTACCAAAAGATGTTAAATGACGAAAAGAACTCTCTCAAAAGAATTGCACCCAGATTGGAATCAACTCCCGGGAACTCACATCAAACTATCGATGCCTAAGAACTACCCAAATGTGTCTTGAAAATTCAATTCGGAAAACTTTCCAAGTCTTAAAACGACTTCTAAAATTACTCAAAACAGGTGCACCTTCTATGAGAACTCGTACAGTTATCTTTCAAACGTAAAACCCAAAAATTAACCATTTCCTCAACCGGAAATACACGAGTAGATGACACGAAACTTCCACAAGGCCAAAACTGAACTAGTCAAAAGCTTAAATATGCAATCCAAAATGCTGTATTGAAAATTTAAATGCCAATCAACCAGGCGCAAGAAATCGCATGTTACACCTTGCTATTCTCTTTCTTTCTTCTACTTTCCTATTACATCTCATGTACTTGGATTTCGTTTTCGGCTCTTCTATTGTACTAAAAGTTTTCTTCATTTTCTTCATCTTCTAGTGACTCTGGCTATAAGTCTCTAGCAGCACCATCTACTATGACCGCCCTATTAACCACTTGATCCCCTACTAACAAAATTACTGATTCTCACCATATCATTAACTCGCTCAATTCGCAAACTAATACATTTTCTTTATTTACAGCTAGACATACCTATCTGGAATGCAAAGCCTTCTGGAACATATATCTACATCCATCGATTAACAAAACCGACTGGTTGCCCGAAGAGAACGAAAAAATTAAAGAATTGGCTTTAGAACACAATTGTGATTGGGATGTGATAGCCGCAGAACTCGGAACAAATAGATCTCCCTATTTAGTATGTGTGCATTTCAACACTAAACTGTGTGACAAATTCAAGCGGGAACGCTTCCTACCGGAAGAAGACGAATTCCTCCTAGAGGTCGTGGAAAATTGCCGCTTGGGGGATTACATCCCTTGGGGCAGAGTCGCGTACTACTTTGAAGACCGCTCGAAGCATCAACTTTACCACAGATACAAATATTACCTGTCTTGTAAGAACATAAAGAAAGGGACTTTCACAGAAGCCGAGGATATTTTGTTGACATATTTAACGGAAAAATTCGGGAAAAACTTTAGTAGAATATCCGAACTTATGCCACAGCGCACGTCTGTTCAGCTTCGAAATCGGTATTCCACGTACTTGCAGAAATTGACCATACAGTTAGGGAATTTTACCCACGAGGACGACAAGAAAATTTTAAAACACGTCGAACTGAATGGCCACAAATATTGGAGCGTTCTTGCAAAAGAACTAAAACGAGCTCGTGCGCATGTACGGCAACGATACTTCACGTTACGGAAATGTATGGAGAAATATCCCGACTCAACCATTGATTCGCTTCCCAGGCGCAAACAGACGTTCTTATCAAATTGTCAGACGATGAGGAATTCGCGTATGGTTACCTGTTTGGAGAAGCTCCAAAACTTCCAAGGTATACCAACTCTCGCCACGGTTGAAACGTTCGTGAAACAGATAGACCGGGAAGTGGCCAAGAAGGAGAAACAATGGCGGGTTCTTAAAGCCCCAATGCGAAGAACGCGAAGCCAAATCGACAGAAAAATAATAGATTTCTTCAAGGGGTCTTGCAAATTCCATAGGGAGACTAAAGTGCTCGACGAACGAACTGCGGCGGATTCCGCCAAGCGGATCATCAAGTTGTTTGATGTTCTTGGAGCAGACGTACAATTGCTTAAAAGGGGCGAAGTTGCAAATGGCGCTTTCTTGTTGGATATAGACAAAGAAATGCTTACAAAGGTTAAAGAAATTTTACAAGGAAATAACTTTAAGTTAGATTCCGCAAGGCGAACAAACAGTTTTATTTCGGATACGCTGGAAAATGGGGCCGCAATTCCGGGTCCATCGCGCCTCGATCCATTATCTATTGATGTTCCAAAGAACACTATTAAACATTTGCTACCACCCACTCCAAACACAATGCTGGGTTTACGAGCTATGATTATCAAGTATCAGCTGTACAAAACAGCCAACAGAAATTTTACCGGCATAGTAAAACTAGAATCAACCAAAGCATCTCCTGAAGATCCAAGAGCTTGGAGGATCGAACAAAATTTGCTCGAGCGGGACGAGTACACCAAGGCCAAAATCGAACAAGAACGTGATTTGTTTTACAAAAGATTTTGGGCCATCCTTAAATGGCCTTGTATAATGTCCAAGAATTTTCCGGAACGCTTAACCACCGTTGAGGAAGAAAACCAAGAGGAAGAAGAACAAGACGTTATTGAGGAGCAACAGGAAAAACGGAAACCTGGCAGGCCGCGCAAAAAAGTTTATTCTAAAATATTGAAGATGGTTGAAGCAAAAAAGCGAAAAAGGAAGGATGTCACCGCAAATACTGATGAACCGGATGATATGTTGAGCTCCACGGCAAGCCATTGTAGTGAATCTACCGCCGAAACAATGACAAACAAGGAAATACGACCTAAGAAAAAGGGTCGACCGGCAAAACAACCTAAAAATGAACACGCCGTTAGGTACATCCCTAGAAGATCACATGTTAAAATGAACAAATCTAATCGGATATTAACGCAAAAAGAAGAAATGGATGTCGATGATCCAAATAGTGAAGAAAGCGAAACTATTGGGAGCAATCAAAATGGAAATACAGCATCCTCTTCAACTGTTCAAACCGTCAACATATTGGACATAAATCTTCTGAACTCTAATGCTGTTATAGTTAACAAGGACGAAATTGACAACTTGGTGAAGCTTAACAATTCCAAAAACGGGAACAAAATTGTTGTGTTGCAAGCATTTCCAAATGTTATCATTAATGGTAGACGTAGATCATCTTCCATGGTGATGGAAACGCCACAAAACGCTCCACATATTGAACAAATTATGGTAACAGAATCTCGCCCAGATTTGCATCTAAACAGAAATACAACTGAAATCCTCGACATCAATACGGATCCTCTTCTCCAATATGATTACCTCTCGATGCAAGCTGAACAGATAACAACAAAGGAACATCAAATAGCAAGTCCGCAAATTTGCATTGATAAACAACAGTGGCACTACTATCGCCAGAAATGGAGAAGTCTTCACCTCCCAGAAGCAGATAAAGAAAGACTGGAGCAAGACTTAAATGAAATAGAAAGTGAAGCCATGGTTATTGGTTCAGAAGTAGACATACCACAGGAAGATGTACAAACACTTGATTCAAGCTTCGATTCTGTTAATCTAAAAACGAAGAGTTCTACATGGGGGGACTCAGAAGAAGAAGAAGAAGAAGACGTAAGTGTGGATTTCTCAGAAGACAAAACAGCTGATGATAGTGATAATGAAGAAGTCATAGCTGTAATTGAAGATAAGTTAAGGAACACTCGAAAATTAAGTGCAACCATTCAAAGAATGAAGGAAAGAATGAAAAGTTCGCGGAATGTAAAGTAGAAAATTTGATTGGTAATTTTTGTTTATATGGTATTATGAGTTATGACAAAGTCTGGTCTCCACGTTTTGATTTTTTGATAAGTTTTATTATATTTCTTATAGAAATGATATTTCCTCAGCTAATTATGTTCAAGCATCAAACTGTACATATGTATGTATAAGTCAAGTAATAAATTGTTGAAATTAGGTCTGTGATTGTTTTTATACAGGGTGGTTCAACAGTGCGAGAACAGGCGCAACTTATTGAACAGAATCATGCTAAACCATAAGGTGTAGGGGAGAGTGGGGCAAGACGACGAACGGGGCAAGATAGCGAATTCAAGTTTTACTTCAAAATAAAACCGGTAACAGTAACTTTGTCACAGTTTAGAAATCTATTCAATATGCAGTTGTAACATACGACGACACGCGGCGCTAGTGTTTGTTGTTTGCGAGCTACGACTTCCCGCGCATTTTGTGACATTTTCTTGTAAAATCCGGTCTGCCTATAATAAGAGATTTCGTGGAAAAAAAAGTAAGAACTAAGTTTAGCTGTTATTACAAACTTTGCGCGAGTGTGTGGAATAGGATCAACTTCAGTTTGACATAGTAAGTTACAATGTTACAAAGTTACTATTTGCCACACATGAGGTTAGAAAATTACCTGCGGGGCAAGTTGACGAATTCGTCATCTTGCCCCATTTGCTCGCCATCTTTCCCCAACGACATAATAATGGAAAAACTGGTAATTTGCATTATATTGCAGATGGTACGTAATTATGTAAAAAAAACTGAGCGACGATCTTGATCCGAAGAATCCTTAATCGCCGCTCTTCACGCTGTTGAGGAAGAAAATGTACGTGTCAACAACGCCAGTGTGACATTCTCAATCCCAGAACCTACATTACGAAGATATGTAAAAAAACGTAGGCTAAATGAAAAATTACCTGTTGATGGCGGCAGATTTAAACAGCCTTTCACTGTGGCACAAGAACAAGAATTTGCTAATTACTTAAAAGACTTTGATGTTAGGGCATTCGGTCTCACTTCACTGGAGTGCCGAAAACTTGCGTACGAGTACGCTGAGCAAAATGAAATTAAACA
>JABXWE010015162.1:0-10200 GCA_014611495.1 Limonius californicus
CGCTTTAATAAACATTGTACTCACCTAATTTGTAGAAATCAGCAATATATTTCTAACCACAACTTCACAATATCACGTACAACGCAACGGGTCAAAAATTTTTCAACAGCACAATAATGTTTTTGTTATCTGAGCACATGAAAATCAGTCAGACCCGGCTCAAAACACAGTGGTTGTGTTCAACTGTCAACGCTCAGCACCCTGTAGGACAAGCAGCGCCATCCATGCACATTTTAATTAAATTTTGGCTGTTGGCCATCTCTCCTGCTTGGCCATCTCACCCGACTTTACCCTAATACTAATACTACGTTTTAGTGTGAAAAAGGCTATGGGTCTGTAATGTCGACTCTTTTAAATATATGGATTTCTGATTCCCAACAGAATTATGGTGAAATATTGCTATTTTTTAGAAATGAAGCAAAAACCTCAATGTAGTGATGGCTAGATCGACCCCACCATGACAACTAGTACAGCTCAGCTTATTAAACATCTCTAAAGAATTGTACAGAATGATTCGTTAAACTCGAAAACCTTTACGAAACTTACAGGAAGTTCTTAATCCTAAGCTAGAAAACCACCCACATTCCCCAACGCGTTGATTATTTTTACTATATCTTAGTTATTGCTTAATAGATGTGAGACCGAGTAAAAATAAGTGACGGGGTGAAAACTGAACAGGTTCTGTTTAGCATCAGGCATTAGTAAAGCTAGGTTATAATACTAGGTATATTTAATTTCTGTATCTTAAGCATTCGTTGTAAATTTTAATGTTAAAAACGCACGTAATGTCGATTCATTTAAATATATCGATTTCTGTTTCTCAACATAATCCTATATTTCGGTGAAATATTGATATTTTTAAGAAATGAAGCAAAAACCTCAATGTAGTGATGGTTAGACTACACCCCGCCCCCCTTAAGGCAACCTGTACAGCTCCATTTATTAAATATCTCTAAAAAATTGTACAGAATGATTCGTTAGACTCGAAAGGCTTTACCAAACTTACAGGAAGTTCTAAATCCCTGTGGATGTTAAATTACGCATTCAGAAACCAATTGTTAGTTTTCCAGAGTAAAAAATCTGTACAATGATTTGAAAATTATTAAATCATTGTCGTTAACGTTATAAAATTCAGTTTTTAAGTAAAGTTCATATGGGACCTCGGTGGGGCAGTCGAGGTCACAGTGAAATGCTGTCCGATCGGCCGTATGGTCGAATCCCGGCTGAGGCGACGCCGTATTTCACTTAGTTAGGGTGTATGTTGCATGAATGGCTAGTATGTAAGGGACGCCCGCACCCCCCTGAAGTAATGCGAAAGCGGTTTCTTGATGAAGAAAATGATGAAAAATGAAAAAAAGTAAAGATGATACTGTATTATTTACTTTAAGCTACTTTATGTAATCTTCTCCGATAACGGGTGAAAATTGAATCTACTACAACTTGCCTATTTCATTTAGAAGGTACTGCAGTTACGGCCCGTTGTGAAGTGTTTCATACATTTGAAAAATATTAAAAATTTTAATAACGGATGTGAATTCAAGAAAGAATAACGGCAGATAATTGATTGTTTGGTAATCATACAATACAGCCTAAGAAATCAAATATTTAAATATGAATATAATTTAACATATGTAATTATCAATTCTAAGGTATTAAAAATATTTGTAATACTTTCGAACGTATTCAAACGATTACAAACACCATAAGCACTATTGAATATGATGCTTTTGGTGTTCTTCTTTCGAGGTACTTCAACTTCTTGGTTATTTCTTCTTTAATTTTGGTAAAGTAGTTGGTTCTTCTTTTTATAGTTTATGAAACAGTTTAGCTATTATTACTAGGTTGTAGTTGAAACCCAACAAACAAAAGGTTAAGTATTGGGGGACAACGATAGATCGCCTCCACGTGGTGTCCCCTGGGCAACGTTTTAAACGGGTAAAGATCTATCACACACGGTGTCAGACCTCCAATACCTTTGAGATCTTGACGATTTAAAAACAACCAATATTATTGACCTAATATTTGTTATTAATGTTTACATAATCGGTATGTACGCCTGTACCAAAATTAAATTATAACAAAAGGCTTTTCGGTAAAATGCCCTCAGGGCGAACACCTCAAGGATTTTGTGTCCTCTGAAAAATCGAAATAATTCCTTCTAAAATCAAACTTCGAAACAATATTAAACATAGTTGCATTCAGGTTTCAGGAATTCCTGAATGCTAATGTGATATAATTGTTGTAGTTCTGGTAGTAAGCATTTTCAGATATGTATTTGCTAAACATTTTATATCCTAAATGATTTCAATAACACGTCCTCAAGTTCTCTAGTCGTAAGACATTCTGTATATACCCATCTTTTGATAAGCGCACTCTCTTGCACTTTCGCAATACCTTTGTTACACAAATTTGTGGGGGGTTTTATGGAACGTAAATGAACGAAATTAAATACCATCGGGATAAGAATATTATCATAGTACTTTAAAAATAATCATATTATCTGTACTTATAGAGTGTGATGTTCTTATAACCTACGACTTAAGGGTATCCTGAACTGATGCAAAGTTAGAATGTTGATACAAATATAAAGTTGCCAATATAAAAAGATTATTATAAAAATGCTAACATGTTTCCATCATTTTTTGCTTTGCTAGATCACCAATCGAGTATAATATAGACATTTGAAATTTGGATTGTAACAGTAAAATCTTTTCCAGAAGACAATTTTAAAAGAATATCAGTAACAGTTTTGGGTATATAGGAAGATGTTTCTAATCCGGATGTACAATGGTTTTAAAATGAAACTGTTACACCAAAGGTTTAGGTTAAATATTACAGGAACTGTAATTTTTTTGAATATTTAACCAGTTACGTTAGTTGTCTCGAAAACTTATAATAAAACTGGTAGATTTTAATAAGTCAATACAATATTTATAGCAATTTCAATAGGTGTTACTAGCTTTGTGTTGTTAATAATATTTTTCTAACGTATTAATTAATACAAATTTCAACGAAATAATGCTAGAAACGGTTAGCAAAACGATTAAAACCCCAATTTGGAAGTATTATTATTTTTGCGAATAATATCATTCTAAAGAAGGAATTACCTACAAATAGCGTTAAATATTAAACGGATATTAAATTCACACAAACCGTTAAAACCAGTGAAAATAACACGACTTTAAATTTTGAAGTTTTCCGTGTTCCCTGTGATTTGTTTGTACGTCTCTTCAAGTTATGACATACACAACTGTTCACCTACTAGTTTGTTGAATATTTGCATAATGTTTATAAAATTTTAAACCAATATCATTAGTAGTATTTTTGTGAAGTGAAGTTATGAGTGTTTTGATCATATAAATGTTTAAACAATTAAGTATTCATATATGCTGAAACAAAATACTTGAATTATGAGAAATTCCAAGCGAAATATTGATTTTATTTATATCTAACTGTAGATACAGGGTGGGCTAGCTAATCACATTTTCTTTAATTTTGATCAATGTTGCCTACCTATGACAATACTAAGTCAATGTATATCATTTTATTGAAGATGTTCCAGATTTCTTGCATATTGTAGGTAAATGCCGCGGAAATGCAGCTACATCCCGCAATTTGTATATTAGCCCTATCTAACTAGAAGACAACCGTCTGAACAAATAATTAGACGCCTTGAAATTTCTTTAAGAAACGAAGGTAAATTTATTATTCCAGAAGACGTAGAGCTTGTTCCAATTGATAAGGCGAGCGTTTTTCAGTCAAGGGAGGCTTTTGGAATATAGTCCAACGTCTACTTGTTGCCATTGTGCATCCTTTGCTTTCGTGCGATCAATTGGAACGGGCTGCAAGCCGTGTTAGAAGCTGTAAATTGGAATTCCCATGCAAGTCAAAGAGATAAGGCACAAATATGGGTATAAGTAGAACTTCAGTTAGAAGGATTCTGACAGCAAATCCCTATCACGTTACTTTGGTGCATGAACTACATGAAAATGACCCTCCAAGAAAAGAGTGATTTTCTTCCGGATTTTATTTAAATTGTGCATTGTTTAGAGAATTCTCAAACAATGGTAAAGTCAATACGCGTAACTCGCACGTTGCACATTTCTAGAACATTTTTTTCTGTAAATGTTTTTTGTGGCATAGTAACATTACAGTACCATCCTTCTTCCATCAAAACTTAACTGGAAGTTGCAAGATACAAAAGCGAATGTACCATGATGGTTTTCTTGCTCGCTACAGTTGTATTTTTAGAGATTAGTTGTGTAATGTATTTGGAGGAAATTGGACTGGAAGAGGAGCTGCGCATCTATGGCGACCAAGCAGTTGTGATATCACTCCGCTAGACTTTCTTCTTTCGACTACAGTTAGTATATGAGCATGATCTATAAAATAGAATAATCGTGGTGTATACATCAATTACATTGATTTAAGTGGATAGAGCCAATTTTTACCATTTACTTATTTACGTAATACTTTGTTGTTTATATGGTAGCGGGTAGATACTTTCCTACGATCCCGTTGGGAAATAGATCTACTTCAGAAAAACGCCCCTGCCCACGCGAGCCCTGGTTTTCTCCTACCTTCTATCCGAGGGAAACCATGTCCTAACCCTAGGACCTGCCAACATTCCAAATTCGCCCCCCCCCCCAGTACCCTAACCCTCGCCAACCCCTCTGGCCTGCGCGGCGAGTGTACGGCTAAATACCCCGTATGAATTGTATCAATCAACCAAGGCCATCAGTCTCCGGCAGTGCAACGAACCTTGACTATGGTAGCATAGATAAGGGCTACCAGGCTACCAACAACGACGAACAAAGCAACGACAACGACAACGGAATAAGCGATTATTTATAGCTACTTATAACATCAGAACCGTATCGTCAGATGAAAAATTTACTGAACTGGAAGAAGAATTCAACCATGTAGACTGGGATTTACTAGGGATATGCGAAGTCAGACGTAGGGGAGAGCAACAACGTATCCTTAAAACTGGACGCCCCCTACACTATAAAGGAGAAGATGGATCATCGAATGGAGGCGTGGGCCTCCTCGTCCACAAAATACATATAGAGGATGTAGTGGAAATCAAAAGCTTTAGCACTAGAGTCCTCGCTCTTACGTTTAAATTAAACAACAGATATAAGCTGAAGGTTATCCAAGTCTATGCTCCCACAAGTGCATATCTTGACGAGGAGGTGGAAAACTTCTATGAACATATATCTAGATCCATGCAAGAATCACCAACAAAATATAATGTCCTAACGGGAGACTTCAACGCCAAGCTTGGTACTAAAGAGGATGATTCTGAGTTCGCACTGGAGACCTACGGCTATGGTGAACGTAATGAGGTACCATGTTGCTACAATATCTTCTACACGAGAGTATGTATGCCATGAACTCCGTCTTCAAGAAGAAGCCACAAAGAAAATGGACGTGGTGCAGTCCCGAAGGCAACACAAGAAAATGAACCCGATTTTATCATCACAAATCACCGAACAATAGTTCAGGATATCACCGTTATGAACAAATGTTCGATAGGGAGTGACCACAGAATGGTTAGAGCAAGAGTTAAAATTAACATAAAGAAAGAGAGGAAGATACTAACATCATAAACACATGCTAAGAAATGGACACACATCGAAGACCCAATACAATACCAACAATACATTGAAAGAAGGATATTTCATCGCAATAAATTAAAAACAGAAGAGGTCGGCATCGAAAAACTCAACGAAGAAATTACTGATACATTAAAGACGGCCCAAGAAAGATTTACACAAAAACAAACAACGAAATCAGGAAAACTAAGCAAAGAGACAAAAGATCTTATGGGACAAAGAAGAAAATTAAGAGAAAGTCCTACTCGAAATCAATACGAACTCAAGCCACTAAATAAAGATATTTCTAAAGCGGTAAAAAAAGACATACATAAATATAATACAGATGAGCTCACCAGGGTAATAGAGAACAACAGAGGCACAAAAATCCTAAAGAAAAACCTAAGTGGCACCAAGAAAAATATCTGCAAACTTATAAATCAGCGAGGTAATTCTACATCTAACAGAGAAGAAATCTTGAAAATAGTTGAACACTTTTACAAGACACTTTACAAACAACAAGATTCTGAAACGGAATATGCACAACTTTCCCGCATGCAGAATCAAAGATCTGAAGATATCCCTGATGTAACTATAAGCGAGATAGTAAGCGCCCTTACCTGCATGAAGAACAACAGGGCGCCTGGCAAAGACCAAGTAGTAATTGAGGCTATCAAAGTTAGTGGAAAACCTATGCTATGTGTTCTTCAAAAGCTATTTAAAGCTTGCATTTCTAAAGGAATCACACCTACCCAATGGAACAATGCAATCATTATTCTTATTCATAAGAAAGGAGATATTGCCAATCGAGCCAACTACCGGACTATAAGCCTCTTATTGCATATCTACAAGTTACTCATGAGGATCATTACACAACGATTGACATCAAAGATTGATTTCTATCAGCCAAGGGAACAGGCGGGTTTCAGAAGAGGCTACGGAACAAATGACCATTTGCTGGCCGAAAAGGTTCTTATTAAGAGGTCCATAGAGTACAATAAGCCGCTTATCCTTATTTTCATTGATTTCTAAAAGGCTTTTGATTCCATCAACCAGAAGGCCACACTGCAGGCATTAGCAGAGTGTAGAATCGATCATAGTTACGCTTCGCTCATAAAGCATATATACAATAATACAACATCATGTGTCAGGCTCCACCAAGATACAGACAAATTTCCTATGAAACGAGGGGTTCGCCAAGGCGATAATATATCACCAATACTCTTCAGTGCGCTGCTAGAGTTTGCTTTCAAAAAACACAATTGGGATCGCTTAGGAGTCAACATAGATGGAGAATACCTCAACCACTTATGATTCGCGGATGATATCATACTCATCGGGGATCGTCTTGATGATGCACAAAAAACATCAATTTTTCAAAATCCTAATTTAGGACAAACCATATCGGCAGAAGGCGTCCTAATAGAGCAGGTGTCATCCTATAGATACCTAGGTTACGAGGTTAAGATTAGTAGAGATAACCAAACCCATGAAATAACCAGAAGAATAGGACTAACATGGGCAGTTTTTGGTAAATTGGGCTACATATTTAGGTCAAATATTTCTGTGTGTCTGAAAAGGAAGGTTTTTAACATGTGCATCCTTCCGGTCTTGATCTATGGATCAGAAACATTGACATTGACAGAGAAGACCGTTTCCAAAATACAGGCCGCCCAAAGACGCATGGAGCGGTCAATGCTGGGTATATATTTAAGAGATAAGGTACCGAATATCGAAATACGACCCAGAACAGGAGTAGAAGATGCCATCAACAAATTCACCAAACTTGAGTGGAACTGGGCGGCCCACGTTGCGAGACTAACAGACCATAGATGGACCAAAAAACTATTGGAATGGCGACCAAGAGCAGACGCCTACCGAAGCAGAGGTTGCCCTCTCTCACGATGGACGGACGATATAAGGCGCATTCGGGGAAACTGGATGCAGGCGGTCAAAGATCGCGATAATTGGACTACAATACGGGAGGCCTACATCCAGCAGTGAACAAATATATAGGTTGATTGATGATGATGATGATGATTGCTGATTATTGTTTTTTTACTTGTTTAGTTTTTACTATAGTACTGTTGCACCAATGGGTGTGTTAGCTACTACAGTAAGAGATTTACCATGATCCATGTCTGTACTGTAAAAAATTCAGCAACCTTAGTTGTTGAGAAGGTTGTGTTGCGTTTACCACTTTTGAGGGCAGTCAACTTAGCTGACCTACCTTGTATACATATTTATCTATTGTGTTTAGTACATTTTTAAATTTTCAAAACTATTTCATGCAACTTAAATTACAGTATTAAAAAAATTCCTGGTAAGAGCTTATTTCCCAAAGGAAATTCATTTGCATTAAGTCATTTTTCTTAATATATATTTGGAAATTTACATGGGTAAAATATAATTTCTTAATCTAATTGTTGCAATTTTAAGAGGAAAATGAAATGGAAAAAGCGTCTTATATTTCCCGACGTTTATGATTATTAAATACATTTCCTGCTCCGTACCTAAGAAAGTGAAAGCAAAATTAGATAATTGATACTGAACCGCCTAAAAATTAACTAATTTAAACGTGCTCTAAATATATGCGACCTTTTTACGTATTCATCTAGTTATTTTTCGGCTGTTGTCAACATTTTATGACTGAAAGGTAAGCAAACGTTTAAATTATTGCGGAATCAATTAGATTTTTCTTTAAATCGTTAAAATGGACGTACGCGGCCGTGACATTATGCGGAAACGTCAATCTGCGGCATGATTTCACGCAAGGAGCTCGTAACCACTGCTACCAACCGTAGCGTCAACGATTAAAACGTGCTCAACTTTTTACTAGTCTCATCTTACGCATTCTGATCACTTAATGTCCGGAATACATATATACAAGACTATTTTTATATTCATATATTCGTAATTTATACTTTAATGTGGATTGTGCTCAAATTTAAATTTTTTCAGGTGTAACCTTTGTCTTTCTCGGCGGGTTTCTGTTAGTGGTACCGTTATTAGCTGCTTGGAGTAATTCTCATTTAATGATGATAACCATACTCAAACGATCTGGGTGATAATAAAACAAAGGCTTTGTATGAAACAGGTGACGCTTGTTAAAAAGGTCGTGGATGTAGTTTTTGTTACGCTAGCTGTGATTATGCAGGACATAATCCTTATTTTTATAAACATCTTAAAATCTAAGTACCACGCTAAAACTTAGAAATATAATTAATAACATGTGTAGGTGTATTTATATCATTCCTTAAGAATGAATGTAAAACGGTGAATCAACTAACGTAAATACAGAAACAAATTAGCCAAACATGAGACTTTCCAATACTGCTTGTCTCTGTATATTATTATGTTTTATTGAGGGACCTACATATGAGCCCCACATTAAAGCGACAAAAATATTACGTTTAAAAAAAGGGGGAATGTTGCTTTACTTGCACCCTTAATAAAAATGATCTCCCTTTCAAATGTAAAAACAATATTACAATATTATTACATAAGTTGACGAAACGACACAAAGGGCACACCTCAAACATAAACTTTAAAAGAACTGTTATCTCAGGGTTTCTAATATAAATCTTGGTAACTGCTGTATAACCTTTAAATTCTTGCGCTGGTTAACTGAACAAGGCGAAGCATACAAGGTAGTAAACATGAACATATAAAATGTGGATGCAACAAAGAAATGAATTAAATGTTATCGAATTATCTAAGTTTTTTCTTATAAAATGTTAAACAACTTTAACAATTAAATGACAAAGTTACATGAAATAAATAGTAAGGTCGAATTTAACAAAGCACTTACAAGTGGTCCCACCTTTTCACATAGAAGGATTTGCTTATTTTCTTCTGGTGTTGGTAAAATTCACTAGATGAAATTAGGATGGCACTCGTGCTATTTGATCTTGAAGTTCAAAACGAAAGTCCATCACTTGTTGCTGTTTTCTAAGTTCCTCGCAGAAAGACTTTGGACTGAGTATATTCGTATTCGTAACATCGTTTCACAACGTAATTAACCCGAATATTATTTACTGCTTATTATTTCAGATGTTCAAATATACCAATAAACTCATAAATACGTTGCACCTATATATTTTATTTTTAATATGTTAACCCAAAACTTGCTTCACTTTTCAAATTGTTGTTGATTCGATGTTACTTATTTGTTATAATTTATTTTAAATTAAATTCGATCGCTATTCCAGTTGCAGTTCCAGAATATGATGCTAATATCTCCCATATAATTAACAGGTATTAAACGTTTGTCCAACTTGTAGATGATTCCTAACGTTGAGGTTCGTTGACGTTTTAAACGTGAAACGCAGATACAAACAAAACATGTCGAAAAAACAACTGAAGTCTACTGACGTTACTTTGATACTCCGCCTCAAATTCTTGATTTTCGGCTAATTTACCGAATTTTATCCATTTTTCACAGATAAGTAACAAATAACACTGATTTGAACCGCAACACTTAATAACATAGTTTTATTCAAACAGGCTATAATAAACATACAAAATTACAATTGTAATTGACTCGCCAGACGAGCGTTTATTCACGTTGAGATTTTCTTGTAAAGTTTTTTTCTTCTTCCTT
>JABXWE010015163.1:0-46502 GCA_014611495.1 Limonius californicus
TGTGTTTCTGATAAGTTTTATGTGAATTTTTGTTACAATTTAATTATTTTAACATGTGTAATTTATTATCTCAGATTTCAGGATGTTTGGTATCAAAAATTTCTAAATTTTATCAGGATTGTGATTATGAAGTTTGTTTGTTAAAATTTAAAGTATTAATATTGTTATTAACTTCTTTCTAAAATTTAAAGTCAGCTGTAAATAATTCTTCTCCATTGGTCCATTTTAAAATGTATATGTGCAGAATGATACTAAATTGGTAAATTTTGGGAATTTAGTCTGATTTTAATATTCATCGAGTAGGCACGCTTTATGTGTGAGCTCTAATTTTAAATTTAAAGTATATTAAGAGCTATTATTGAAAATTAGGGGTGTGGCCCAAGTTGTTTACAAAATGTATTAAAGGTATGTTAATATAACCAAATTTAATTTATGTGAAAGTTTTATCTAAGTTCCAAGTTATCGTTGAAAGAAAGCAATGAAGTTAATTTGAGTTCGAATTATAAATAGTGTTTTAATTTAAAAAGAATGAAACTTACCTAGAATTTCAATGTCAAATTGCGTGGTGTGATGTTTTCAGTTCCTGGAAAAATATAAAAATTAAAGTTTATTAAACACAATACTGGATTAATTCATAAAGCAAATTAACAATCTACGTACATGATTTGTTTAAAGCATTTACACGCAAGTTATTTAAGTGTTTCCATGGATTTTCACAATTTGATTTATGGAAGTTATAAGAGGTCAGCAACCTGTTGCAGCGGAGCATGGGTTTCAAAAGTGCGCAAAACGCTACCGTAGGCAGTTTTTGAAGAAATCCAGATGAAAGGTCTATTCACTAATAATATTATAAAGCTAATTTCACAATAGATTTTAATTTGTAGTTGTGTTTGTTTTGTTATTATAGCTATAGCTATCTGTGGTGAGGCCATCAACTATAACCCTGAGATCTTAGCTATTTTTATATGCTGGTATATTTAGAAAATTGATTTCCTTGTGTATAGAAATATTTCATTTTAATTTATTATTGGCGCAACCAACGGAAAGAGTTATTTATGTTCTTTACTTAATTATAATATAATATTTAATTTTGAGATAGCCGAAGAAAGGGTAATTATATAATTTATTTGATAATTATTTTATTAGCATATTACATAGCATATATTTATATGACCATCAACGTGGAGTGAATATTTTATTTAATTAATATTTATATAAAAAATTATAATACACGGCAAATAAATATTGGCTTGTCAACGTGGGGCTTTTGATTTAATTATTTATTTATTTATATAATTAATTCATAGCAATATATATATATATATACATATATTGTTGTGTGGAGCTATAACTAATGAAATAAATACTAATGATATTAATTGCAATTATGAAGTTGGGTCATAATCTAAATAATATCGCTGGTTAAATCTACACATTGGGCGGCATAAAACAATATCAAATTCTTAATCGAGATATTCTCCTCTAGATGAATATCCAAAATAAACAAATCCATAAATTGTTCAACCAACACGAAATCAAATGAAATTGCACCAACCGTTTTGTGTAAACTAATGTAGCTAGTAACAAAGTAGATACACACACAGAGAAACACAGGGAAAGTCAAAAATCCATCCTTAAATAACCCAAAATAATATTCAAGTTCATTTATTTATTCTTCTAAATGTGTATTTGTGTAAAAGGAAAACCCACCTATTTACTTACTTATGTGACCGCAAACTTTGGTTTAATCCTTTCCTGTCTTGAATGTCTTACAGCTTTGGCGCGAACGGTCCGGCAGCACGTGATAGATTACACGAATGAAGACTGCGAACTCGTGGTTCAAGAGTTTGATAATCCAAATCAGTGCAGTGTTCTTTGCTGTAACCAAATCTCGGCCACCCGTAAGTACATTAAGCTCTCAATACTTCTTTCCAATCAGGATGCACCATTAATAGTTTATAGAACTTGTATGAATAATATTGAATTCCTAACCTGTAAATTGCTTCAAGGTAAAATTCTGTACTTGAGTTTCTTCTTCTAATATTTATTATCTTTATTTCAATGTATCGAAGCACTTCCTTTTAATTATTTTTATGTTGTATTGTTATTATTTTTTACCATAAGTAATGCAGCAAATAACAGTTCATTTTATCAAATGAAGTTCGAGCACCTGTTAGAGTCTGCCTAGGACGCTGACACATACATCGTATTGTTGTGAATCGTCATGGAGCAACGAGTGAATACTAAATTGTACTGTAAATTTGGAGAAAAACTCCGTGAGAAACTTGCGGTGATACCATCCTAGCTTTCATAAATGACGCTAGAAGAAGGAACTGGTTGCAGAAGTTGGCAAAATTGTGGAAAAAGATCGTCAAATAACACTTCAAATAATGGCATGACTTGAACAGCAATAAAGAGAAGATTTGGGAAAATTGAGTGGCAATTTGAGAAAGAGGAAGATTTGCGCAAAGTCCGTCCCTCAAAAACGGAGAAGAGTGGCATAGTGCGCAGACTTCGTTTAGACCTGTTTCTTAACTGCATTCTCACTAATAATGAGTCTGGGGTGTTTAAATATGACCCAGAGGCGACACGCCAGAGCATGCACTGGATTTATAAACCATCGCCCAAGGTACCACGAAGTTTGTTTTGAAACATTCAGAATCGACACCATGCTGTTTTGCTGATTCGATAACCAAGGTGTAATTCATATACCGTTGGTGCAAATTGATTGTTTCTGCGTGATAATGTACCTACCCATTCTGCACTGATTGCAATGTATTTTTTTATGAAATGCGACGTTGTTGAGATCGATCGCTTAGCCTATTTGCCTGACTTCGCAACAATGATTTTTTATGTCTTTTCCAAAGCGAAAACAGTTATTAATGAGGAACGAATATAGGACCTAGAACATATTACAAAAACGTAACCGCAGGATAGAAAACTGTTTTCTGATACGCCTTTGTAGACTGTTTTTTAAAACTTTGAGTACGTTAACGTAAGTGTATTACAACAAATGAAGATTATTTTATATAAATTTGAAATTTTTTGTGTGTTACTAAACATTTTTTTTTCTTATTGTGTCAATCCCAGAATTAATTTGCCAAACCTCGTGTACGTTATTAAATTTTCTTTGGCAGAAGATGGGTTTTGTCGCAAATGGAGTGTGATTAAGTCTATTCTAAACGAATGGATAGTAAATTAAAACTTAGAGTTGTGAAAATGGAAATTACCGGCTCTCCCAAAGCAAAGTCTACATACACTGGAAGTTTCAAAAAGTTGGAATTAGGAAATTTAAATTAAATCCATCAGGATATCAACACGGATATACGTAGCTTTATAGCAATTCACGTTTACACCTAGTAATCATAATGCCTTGTGATTTTGATATAACAAAAAGAGTCAGTTTTAAGCATTATTTAGTAACAAGTAAAGTACCAAACAAACCAAGTTTAATTTGGATATTACTATTTTCTGTAAATAATTGATTCCGTTATAAAAGTTTAGTTTACAAGTTCCGATCCGTTGAGTTAAAAATGAAGCGTGAAATGCCCATGAGATTTTTTGGACTGAAAACTGTCTGTCTATCACTTAGTTTACTGATTCCCTACTATGGGTTTTAAAAATAGCTAACCCGAGTTTAATTAAACTCGGCATGTGGGAGTTTCTCAAATATTTATGAAAAACTGAATATTGGAAAGGAAACTTTAGCGTATGTGGTTCTTTCTTTTACAACAGAAATGTTCTACATAAGTAGAATCCGACAGAGAATATTATAGTGGTTTAAATGCTTTCTAAGCTTCCTTTACTTTCAAATATGAATTTTTATAATGTCTTCCTGTAGAAGCAGTATTGTATTATAATTCTAATGTAATCGGCGACATGTGTTCTTCTTGTTCTTGCTATTCTTCTTCAATCCTTTAATATCAATAAAATTGTTTTCGTGGAACCAATAAAGTAAAAAGAAAAGACTGCTAACTACACGCGCTTCCGTAGTTTAATAGTTGGTACTTGAATAGAGCAAATACATATTTGTTTTTTCTATCTAGTATATGAAGGTACCTTTGAAATGTAGACGGGTTGTTAATTACCGGTTACCTGTGCTACCACTAAATTCCAGAATGATAAAACGACATTAATAAAGGAATTTGTCGTCAGATAAAGTCCATTAGTTAAGCATGTGGTTATTATGGTAGTCTGCAACTCTGAAATCAAAATGCTTAAAGTTGTGAGCTCCGAAATCGAATTAATTGAAAGTATAGATCTTGGGCGGAAGCTATTTCATTGCAAACAATCAATGCAATCAAGTAGTTAACAGTTTATGTTCAAATTGTGCTCCATATGTGACACATAATTAAATACAAGGGAATTTGTAGTTGAACTTTCTTACGAAAGCTGATTTTTCAGATATTGCAAAAAAACTGGAACTTGTTTCATCCATAATCATAACTGTAAGTAGGAAAGATTCACTCTTTAAAAAAATAAGAGGTAGTATGTCAAGCAATTAGCCGTGAAATCGACAATTATATTCTAACAAGAAAAAATTGACGAGCTGTATTTATTTAAATATTATGTAGTAACAGCTCGAAAACTCGAAAATATTCTTATTAATAATATCGGTAGCATAGGCAATTATGAAGTTGTAGAAAAAATCATATATCTGGAAGCACTTATAACCAACGACGGCAACTGCGAGCCTGAAATTCGCCGCCAAATCCAATTAGGCAGATCAGCAATGACCCAACTAACGAAAATTTGGTGAAGCCACAATATTACACGTAACACCAAAATTAACCTTGTTCAAACTCTGGTATTCTCTATATTTAAATACGCATCAGAAACTTGGACGGTCCGGACTGCTTACCGTCGGCGCATAGAGGCCTTTGAAATGTGGGTGTCGAGAAGAATGCTCAGAGTTCCATGGACAGCACGTAGAACAAATGTTTCCATATTAAATGAAATAAAACCTAAACAGAGCCTCTCTACCACTATATATGCCAATATACTGAAATTCTTTGGCCACTTTGGTCATCACTCGCAGAGATGACTTCGAAAAGCTCATGGTCCAAGGAAAACCTAACGGCAAACGAAGGAGAGGAAGGTCACCAACCCGCTGGATTGACACAATTGAAACTCTTTTGAATACCAATGTTGAACAGGCAGTAAGGAATACCGGCAACATAGAACCATCAGAAGAGTTACACCACAACTTGAAGAAAACTAATAACCATAATCACCACTCATCTGTAAAGAAAGACGGAGTCGAGGAGGAGTAACAGCTTGTATGACAAGAAGATATTGTCTTAAGTACTAAAATACAGTGGAAGGTAACCGTCATGATTTTCTGGTTTACAGTACTGGAATATCTGTATACCTATTTATTGTATGGTTAAATCGTAGATTAGGTTAATATTATTTATTAATTTTATTTAAGGTTTAGTTTTCTGAGTAATTTCGAAATTGCAGTTAAAAATAATGCGCAATACTTCCCCAGGGTATGGATCAGGTATGTGGATAATATTTATGCCGTTTGCGATACTACTACAAACAACATTGATGATTTCGTTCACCACATAAATTCTAAATGTCAGTCAATAAATCTCACGTATGAATATAAAACAGAGGACGGTTACAGTTTCTTGCCGTATTACTAATTAGAAATAACTGTAAAGGATTAGAATTTGACGTTTACAGAAAGTAACCAATGTAAACAAATTTATAACCACTGACTCAAATCATTGTTTTCAACATACAATGGGCGACCTTTAATTTGTCGGTTCATAGAGTACTTACCTTTCCATTAAATCCAAACCGATACCGGGTTGAATATCGGTACATCAAATATTGCTTTCTACAATAGTTTCTGTCCAGGCGTCACTGTTAATATAATTAGAAAAAGTAAGATAAGATTAAATGTTCGTAATTCCACGAATTTACAAAGTTTCCACTATGAAGATATCACCAGAATTTTCATCAAAATTCCGTTCCATTTCTTAACCATAGGTCTTGATAAAATATGCAAACAAATGAATTCCAAAATTGTATTTTGCTCAAATAACAACATTCAGAACTTGTTGGGAAACCCTAAAGACAAAGTGAAAACTTTGGAAAAGTTGGGGATTTACAAAACTGACTGTTTTCACTGTAATGGTAAATATATTGGGCAAACTAAACGGAATATTGAGATTAGTTTTAAAGAAGATGTAGCTCATTTCAAAAATCATAGATTTGATAAATCAAGTGTTGCCCGATACATTTACGAGACAAAAGACTTAAATTGCTATGAGAGCATTCATATTTTCAAAAATAGGGGGGATCTATTAAATTCAGATAATGGGCCAATTGTTAACTTAGATGTAATTCGTTTGTTGAAAATGATTTCTTAACCGATTAGGCGTAACAAACCTTAACGGGGATTTAGTATTAAGTCTTTGTTTGTTAAGATTATTAGCATTGAACTTCAATTGTTGGGTTGGTGAAAGACCTATCTCCAGAGGTATTTCTCAGCTAAGTTACTCTAGTTAGTGGTGGTACGGAATTCTCCAAAGTTTATTTAGTTTTACGTTTTCTGAACAGAAGGTCCAAACATACGTTTTAAATAATATTAAGTACTCGTACATGATCCACCGGGTAAAAAAGATAACCGTATTATGATTTCTTACAAAAAAATTTTGCTACAAATGAATTCACACTAACAGAAACCAATGAATGACATTGTTTGCTATTTTCCACTAATGAAAGATCTTTAATTGAATATTTTTTTTGTAGAACGCACACATATTTATCTTTTGGTGCACTTAATAGTTAATACATCAGAAGGTTATTGCAAATTTCCTGCTTACATTGATATTTTTTAGATATCATCAACCCCAAGGGCTAATAGAGCTTGTATCACATTTTATTCTCTAACGTTTGCGAAAATGTAATTTTAATGTACAAGTTAAAGTATTCTAAAAATGATTTTACTGATGCAAAGTATGGCGCACTGGATAACTGTTGTCGTAGGTTTGGTTTCAGATTATCTGAACTTCTTTCTTGTCAATATTTAGGGCAGCCATGTGGTTTGATCTTGTGATAGCAATGAGGTGTCACTGTCTGAGTTCGTGGGTAATAAACTGGATCTAGTTTCCTGTTCTACTAACTGTGTAATATTTGTCATTATTCATGTATTTCTAGTTTTAATACTTTTTTCGGTTAGATGTGTATATGTAACTCCAGCATATCGAAAAGTTCATCTATTTTGGTAGGATACTTTTTGCTTCACTGAGTGGATCTGTGTTATCGTAAACCATTTTGTAAAAATCTATTAGTTACTTACAACTTAGCACGAAAGTAGGAATGCAACTAGTTACGAAATCTTCTGCAGGACTCGGCATTTCGTCTGTTATTTTTGTAGTCCCGGAGTTATTGTGTTCAGTTTGTTTCAAGATTCTTGTCACTAAAATATGAGGCTTTACAAATTCGTTTTCTCCTGGTATAGGAGAGATTGAGTTTTCTATATACATAATTTCATGTTGAGGGGCTTGTTACTTCAGATAGTAGTCTTGCGGTTTGGTGTCGATGTTGGTTTTGCAGTATTTGGTGTACAGGGGATCAGTTTTTCGTATCAGGTTGCATTTCAGTTTGATTATCGTCGGATAAACTGTCTGTATTTTTAGAATTTCCTAGATTAGTGGGCCAATTGGAGGCTGTGTGGCCAAGCTAACTGCATTTAAAGCAAGAACGATAGAAAAAATATTCGGTATTACTTGCATTCAGACACGTCAAAACTAATTTGCCAGGGGCCACGTTAAAATTGGGCTGATTTTCACACTGAAGGCAAGGGCAAGGGATATCAAAGACATTGCATTGGAAAACTCGATGAATTTGCTCTACAGTAGTGTTATAGTTTTTGATCCCCGCAGTAGTTCCCGCGAATGCAGTCCAAAGCTTCAGGGCAGTAAATGTTCGAAATGAGCAGCAGCAGCGCCCATTCAGTAATAAAGGTTCTGTACAACCTGTCGCCGGACATTCTGTTGTATTTGTGGAGTGATTTGACGGCATTCGTTGACTACAGGTCATCGTAAATCTTGCAAAGAATCGGGTTGGGTTAGGTAAAGTTTACTATTTAAATATTCCCACCAAATGAAATTTAGATGTAATACACCCGACGACCTTGCGGACCATTCAATATGGCTTCTTCTTCCAATCTATTGACGCGGAAACCTTCGATCCAGTACTAACTGTCGAACAACCAGTGCATCATGCGGAGGAGTCCCGTCGTATTGCAATATCAAATGATCTTCGAGGTAATGATCATCATTCTCCTTAATGTCAGTTGACACTGAATGAATGTTGTCTTGTAAGAGTTTCAACTTTGTCTGTCCAGTCAAAATAACAGGTGAAAAAAGGACCAGCGAAGCGTTCACTAAAAATGGCAGCCGAAACATATAACTTTTACGGGGTGTTGCGTACGTGTTTCGTGAACTATCCTCGGAATAGAATCTGACCAATAATGATAATTATGGCGATTGACTGTACCATTTACGAAGAAATGCATTCGTAAAAGGAACAGATATTTTAAGAATAAATTTGTATTGGTTATGGGCCGTGCACTTAAAGGTTCACAAAATTGTAAACGGCGGTCGAATCGTCTTCATTAAATTCTTTGTGCAGATGAATAATGTATAGTTGAAACTTCTGGTGTTTTAAATTCCTTGAATACTCGTTCGCATAATACCTGATTCAATAGCCATTTGCCTTGTACTTCTACCGCTTCATTTCTTACCAGAATTTTACCATTTCGCTTTTTATTTGCCAGAGGTTTTTACTAATTCCAACACGTACTTGCGATCCACGTGCTTATCTGCATGTTGCTGGATAAACAATTCGGCACTTCTACTGGCCCACGACCAAGCTTAGTTAAATTATATTTCAAGATATTCAGTTGAACCGAATCTGCATGTGATTACAGTGCAAGCAACAAAAACTAAATGTATTGTAGTCCGTATCTGTTCAGCTACGTTTTCCTTCGAACACATCATTCAGTATCATCATAATGACCTAAACTTCTTTACCTTCGTGCTCTCCAAAAATATTTGTGTATTACAGGATTATTCTTATTCGTAAGCTAAGGAAAGTCCTCCAAAATTGTCATCAATCATGCAGATGAAAATGTTTCTCTGAAAACGGTGCTCTTAACAGAGTAAGGAAATGATGGATTTGGGTTTCTGAAACAATTTAATTACTAATTTTTGGTTTCAGGAAGCATCAAAAATTGTTATGTGCGCTTACAATGAATATATGATTAGTGTAAAAAAATATGTTCAATTTAGAGAAGTACATGTAGAATTATAACAACTTCCTGTTGCTTTCATTTAATTAAAAGTATTTAGTTGCAATGACAATGGTATTTAATCATAAAGTCTGATTAAATTATAAGAAACTCATTATCTATCATTTCCTGGCTTTGTTAAGAGCAGTACTACTACAAAACTGATTTAATTCGCGTTCTGTATCTGCTGTAACAATTTTTAAGACATTAGACAAGAATTATTATAATATGTACAAGAAAAATATTTTTCTGTGAAATCAATTTTATTGTGAAATGTACTGTATACTGTTTATTTACATTCAACTTCTTTCTACATTCAAGGATAACAATCGGCTTCAGAGAATTTATCAAAGAACGCCCGTATTAATTCATTGAAATTTGACTGTAGACCCTTTCCAGGGCTTACCAAAACCGGGAAATTGAAAAATTTGAATGCCTAAGTACAGTGAAGGAACCTTTAGAAGGTTCGTATTTTATGATAATAACTAAAATAATACAGATCTATGGACTCTTTGGGATAACTTTCTACGAAAACGTTTTCTATAAAGGGATTCAAATACTGATCATAGTTTCGTGATGAAGTTAAATTAGACTGAAGTGATTCCAAATTTTAACAAATATATTTGTTTTGGAAACCTGTGATTCCAAAAAGTGATATAGAAAACTGGCGGGCTGGAAATATGTGTTTGTTGGTATACGCACATATGGGGAAAAACACTATTCGTCGCTCAGCCTTCGCCGAGAACCCTTCGGCGTCATTTAAGTACGATTAGCTGTGCCACGATTCGGCGCTACATGATTCGCTAGCAAAAATGGAATATTGCTTGTTGTAGAAGCTTAAGCTTATAAAACTAGGGGGAGAAAGAATACAAACTATAAGATTTGCAGACGATATAGCGGATATTGCTCCGGACGAAAGGAACTCACAACGAACACTAGAATACATGGACGAAGTACTAAGAAAGTATTCGATGGAGATTAACAAAAACAAGACGGAAGTAATGATATGCTCCATAGCACCAGAAACAGATGAAACAAAATAAAAATTCAAGGAGTCACTCTCAAACAAACAACATCTTATAAGTATCTCGCAAGTAATATCAATGAGGATGGAAGAAGTGCTGAAGAGATTAACAACAGAATAAGACAAACTACGGTCGCTTTTAACAACACAAAATCACTACTGACATCCCAAAATATAAGTATAACAACCAGGAAAAGATTAATTAGAACATATATATTTAGAGACCCTATTATATGGGTCAGAAACGTAGACGTTAGGAAAAAGAGAAGAACGCCTATTGGAAGCATTCGAGATGTGGATATGGAGAAGAGTCATGAAGATATAGAATAGGGATAGAGTTACGAATAACCATGTACTAGAACTAGTAGAAGAAAAGAGACTGTTGCTAGAAACTCTAAAACAAAGAAGACATAAATGAATAGGACACATGTATAGAAACAATCCATAAATGGTACACAAGAGAGAAGGTTTTGTGATAGGAGAAAAAGTCGGAGGAAGTCTAGAATTCATGAAGCAAGTCATGAAATATGCACATTAAAAAATTACGCTGACTTAAAGGAAACGACTTGAGATCGTCAAATTGGCCGAGGTCCAAAGTTTTAATATTTAGCAATGATAATATGTTTCCTAGCGGCGATAACAATTATATATATTCAATTTTGTGATATCATAGAGTTCTGAGAAGCTTATGAAATTATTTTATTTAATTTATTTGGATCTTATCTCGCAAACGATGTCCGCCTACTTGCTCGCAGCAATTTGTTAGCCACCGTTTACTCGCTGCCGTTTGTGTTTGCTCCCGGTTTTATACTTGACAACTATTTGTCGTCAAGCCGACACTTGACAAGTAATTTCTTCTTAAATTCAAATATTATCCTTAGGCATTTAGTGTATGCTTTTTTAATTCTCAAAATGTTTCTATTTCTATAAGGAGTATTGCTAACCAAAGCAGGGCCCTCGTTGTTATATTTCAACTTCTGTAGGCTGTTATTTACCGTATCTTGCTTAAATGTTAGCTGGAAAGATTAATAAAAAGATCACTCGATTTGTGTAAGCCTTTTCAAGAAAGTACTACCAAGAAGGAAGCATATATAACTGTCGTTTCCAGTTCTAAAAGCTCGATAAACTATAAGAACAATTTTATATTTTAGGATCGCATCAGCTGCCTGCACGATATTCACAACCACACACTGATATTTTATAAAATCGATTTTGTTGGGTTCCTGGTGAATAAACGACTATTTACTTAAAATTTCAAAATTTGTATTTAAATAAATTAATACTCTCGTAAACTAAATATACCACCCATCAAAGAATTCACGACTCAGACGTACCCACTTTGAAGAAAAAACATTCATAAACGCTTGAATAGAAAACTGCCTCAGGATAAATATTATACCATTTGAACATGAAGTCAGCCATTAAGATTTAAATAATGACGGGAGTTATTAGTCGTATTAGTGCTTAAACTGTAGTGATTAGTGTTTCCTAATCTAGAAATAGCAAATAGCTTGCTGAACTATTTCAACAATATTTAAAAAGAACTCTTACTATTCGTCTAATCAATGTAAATAAAAGTTAAAGTTTTGCTAATAAATCAATAGATAGATGTGTTAACTTATTTTACAAACAGAAGGTGCCTGACAACGAAAAATGTAGCGAAAAACGTATATGTTGTTGAGTTTGGGAGAATGCAGAGGGATGGCAGACTTGGCAGACCACGATATGCACGAACATACCCGGATGCCTTCAGGAGTTTCGAAATAAATTTACGGCAATACAACCTAACGAGCCGTTGCAAGAACAGTAGGTTTCAGCCAAAGTTCAGTATTTAACATTTTAAGAAACGGTTTCATTCTTACTACGTCACATTAGTGCAACACCTTATTGAAGATGATGACCCACGGCGAGTGCAATTTTTAAGAAACGAAGTTATTATAGAACTACTATTTTTACGAAATAATCTATTTTTGATGATGCCGCGTTTAGTAACAATGGGTGTGTAAATATACACAATTGTCATTTCGATTCACAAGGAAACCGAAATTGGATTCGGCAAACACACGTTCAAAGAATGTTTACTGTAAATGTGTGGTGTGGTATCGTTGACAACTTTATCGGTGTTCTCCACTTCTTTGACGACAGTTTAAATGGGAAAATGCATTTACATTCTTTAGAAAATGATTTGCCTCAACTTTTAGAAAATATTCATTCATCTTAGACAGCGTACGTGGTACGTGCCTACTTCTATAGAAATGTAAGCAACTACCAGGATGAAACTTTCCATAACAGAATAATTGCAAGATGTGCAATAAATCCTTGGCCTCTGCATAGTCCGAATTTGATTCCGTGAAGGGTCCAGGACAAAGCGCCGAATGCCCAAAACGCCGACTCCCATTCTGCCGACCATGTCCAAAACGCCGAATGGTGTTGATCAAAATGCCGACTCGTGTCCAAAACGCTGAAGGGCGCTAAACGACGTCGCATCCTTCGTGAACATGGCGTCGGAACCGAAAACGCCGATTGCACATCGATTCGGCGTTTTGAACATTCGGCAAAATGTCCACGAACGTACCTTTGAGCGTTGTCCAAAACGCCGACCACAGCGCAGGTCGGAGTTTTGGTCACTTGGCCACTATCGACGAGAAAAATTTAAACAAAATCATTAGAGGTGACTTCGGTTTATAAATTTTTGAAAATTTGACTTCTATTTATTTTAATTTCTTATTTATCAGATAATTTTAGTTTTGAACGATAGGTACATTTTTGGCACTACATTTTTAAAGCACCTTGAGTATATTACACACAGGTTGTATTAAAATTAGCGGACAATATTTACATCGCGCGCTTTTACGTTCAAAACCAAGCAAAAAAGTCTAGTACTAATTTGGTCCTAGACGAAAAGTTTTTACACTATTAGCAATAGAAACTTTTTTAATTTGGCAACGCTGCCCAACTTAAACCTAAGGGCATGCGTGCATTTAGTTACCCTTTCCAAAATTAAATAAAGTATGTACTAACGTCGTTAATGTCATTTTTAAAACTTTTACAAGTTCCAAAAATAACATTAATGACAATCCGTTTGTCACACATGCAGCTATCTGTTTAATTGTAATATTAAAAATCCATAAATTACTCCAGCTTATAATGCATTGTTGCAACGGCTTCCAAAATTACAAACAGTAAAGATTTTGTATTGTTAAAGACTAAATTATAAGTAAACTGATTATCATAATGGTAAAATTTATATTTGATTACTTATTTTACTTGCTGGACTATCAGTTGTTAATACTATTTAAATGTATTTTTTAACGATAGTCGAAATAAATTACAAAGTTTGGTCACTAATAACTCCATAATCAAAGACTTAACACTAAACTCGTACTAAAGTTTTTTGCTTGGTTTTCAACGTAGAATCGCGTAAGATAAATATTATCCGCCATTTTTATCACATCCTGTATACATACATATATAGGGTGTTCCTAAGTAATCTAAATCTAGCTTTTTTCTTACTATGATAAAAACTTCCATACTTCTATTATTGAGTATATTTAGTAAGTATTAAATTATGACAATCTTCAACGCTCATCGTAAGAAAAAAAAACACCAAACAAAAGTAGCTTCCGCCATGTCCAGAATCTCCTGAATTATAAAAATTTGACAAAACTTAGTAGGTACCTTAGTACCTACCTAATATGTATTTTAGAAACATGTACAAAAGAACCGAAATGGTGTTTTTAGCGTTGTAGCCAGTGTTGGGTAGTATCTAAATAGATGTATCTAGATCCTGGATCAAGATACTATTTTAGTATCTAGGATACAGATCTAGATATATTTATAAAACCGGATCTTGTGTCCGTATCTAGATCCTATTAGGCGGTATCTTCTTTATCAATCAATCAAAGATCCAAAGATACATTCAAGATTTATAATTTTAATTTCTTGTGGATATTTTTTGAATTTTTTATAATATATTTGTCTTAAACATTTAAGACATTTTTGGGCATTTATATTAACGTGATTCGTTTTATGGGAAACTTCCAAATACGACTAAGATAGGTAATAGCGTTTGTCTGCTGTTTATTTGAATGATTGGTCTCATGTTATTACTAGTATTATTGTTTAGTTTGAAAACTCTTCTTCTTCTTCTTTTCCTTCTCCCTTTTGCTGTAAGGCATAGGGTCCTCCACCCATTTTCGGAAACTGTCACGGTTGGCTGCCAGTCTTTTTACTTCTCTTAGGATTCTTTCCCCTCTATTCTACTCTCCTTTCCAGGCTCTGCTCCCACGTTACATGTGGCCTTCCCCTTCCTCGTGTTCCCTCTGGCCTTGCTTCCAGGATGCGTCTTGGTTCTCTTGTCCTTGTCATCCTCACTACATGTCCATACCACTTCAGTTGTCTGTTCTCTACTTCTTGTATTAGTGGTTCCAGTTCCACTTCCTCTCTGGTTATTGTATTTCTTATACGATCCCTTTTGGTTCTGCCGACTATTCTTCTTAGATATTTCATTTCTCATATATGTTTCTATATACTCTTAACCTTGTTTGTGTGCTTCTTCTTTTTTCGTTATTATTGGTCCATTTATTGCATAGTATACCTTGCTTGCTTTATCACTTCTGTTCAAGATTTCTTGTTCTACGGTTCCCGTCTTATTTATTATCGTTCCTAGATATTCGTAGTGACTGACCCATTCCAGTTCTTTTCCATTGCACGTTATTCTTGTGATTTCGTTGGTTTCAATTTTCTCAATTTTCATTACCTTACTCTTATTTGTGTGTACTTTCATTCCTTTTCTTTCAATAACTCTATTCTATTTGTCTATTTCTTGCAGTAGCTTGAAAACTCAAATGTGAAAAAATGCAAAACTGCTGTATTCAATAGCATTCATTAACACTAATGACTATTTACATGTTTTGCTGCCATTCAAGTTACTCATAAACGAATGGAGTTATCAAAAAACTTCAAGAAGTAAATTACATTTAATGTATTTTTCTTGTCGATTTCATTGTTACGTCAACATATTTTTATGCTGTCTTGGGTTTCTCTGTGTTAGTTTGGTTTAAATTATAAGAAATAAATATTGTAAATGTACCTATTGCAAAACTGCATCTTATTTATTAGTAAATAGTTTCATTACAGTTTGTTAATACATCCAACCTATCTTGATTTGTATTTATTTAAACAATGTAAAGATATCTATGGAATACTAACAGCCCTAGTACGTGTAGCCTACCTCCTTGTTACAAAATAAAGCAATCACCCTGTATACGAAAAACCTTATAACTTCAAAACAGCGCTTATGAATTTAAAAAATGGACATTGAGCAGAATTCCAAATCCCCGTCTCCTTCGATTTCTCTTTCTCTCCTAACAATACGTATCAAACCGGCCACTTCCCTCGTATATATCAATCTGTTGCCTTTACATTCACTGTTTAATCGGCTTAACAATGACAGTGTGTGCATCCTATTTCAACAGAGGGTCTCAAATTCACCCAGAAATAAGCATCAGTTTAATTAGACAGCGAAGTCTGAAATTACAAAAGCATTATTAATGAAGTGGACTCGGTTCAATGTTTGCTGTCTAGTATAGATTTAAATAAAGTTTAATAAAAGCAAGACATATGTTTCAAAACAGCGAAAAACCTTCAAACATGTGTTTTTTTAATAAGCAAAAAATAAACAATACAAAACAATACTAAATGAAAAGAATTATAGACCTCTTATAACCATAGTTTCAGATTATTTGGCTACATGAAAGAAGCGCTACCAATTGCAAAAGATTTATTGAAAGGCTAACCTTCTTAGAGCCAATTAATATTCCACTTACACCGATTATAATTCTGTTGCCACTTTTCAAGTATAAAGAAACCCAAATAGGGAAACCGAAGGTGAACAATGTTAATTCACTACTTGGTTTTGGTCAGAAGACATTTTCTCAATTCAGATTTTAAAAAATTAGGGAAGCATAGCAAGGCCATGTTTTACTTATTAATATACATACAGCGTTCCAATTCGACAGATCGAGTTCGGCGGATCTAGATGAAAAGCCCGAATTAATAATCCCGTCATACATAATTCCAACAAACAAAATTGTGCCATCATAAATCTTTACAGCAATAATCCCCACCGGTGAAATGCTTCTATGTAGAAATTTCATCAACAAAAATTTCCACAGCAAAACATTCCGCCTTCTAAAAATCTCTGCAGTTAATGGAGTTTTCTGGAAAAAGTTAACAGCGTTATTTTCTATTTGTCTCATATTATTATCTATTATGTCGTTCACCGTAGCAGTCTTTGTTTAAAATAAAATAATATTGTATATTGTCCCTTGTTGCTTAGTGTTTAATAACATATTGAGAACATTCACTTATACAAACGGTATGAGGCAATGCATTCGTTAGCGACTTACTTAAAGTTACTGTCAAATTGAGTAATTACGCCAATCTTTATGGCAAAATTGCTAAACTGATTCAATAATCTCGTATGCTGTACAAAATATTATGTAATGATGGGGAAAAAATAAATAAATAAAAAACATTTATGTGGTGTTTTGCAGTGGAAGGCTTTTCTGAGTGCATATTGGATAAGGTTTTTATTACCGGTTTTGTGTTGTTTAAAATTTCTTGCTCAGTTTTTTTTAGCAGACCTACGTATTACTAGCTGTCCTTTATTAGAAGAAATGCTTATAGTGGAATGGATAATTGGAGAGTTCTTTATAGGCGTATTATTATCCAACGGATATTTGATCCTTCATGGCGTTTCTTATCGTGAACTCATGTGTCTTTTTTTTCGAGCTTATTCGTACTACCGTCCCCCCCGAACCGCTTTCGCATTACTTCAAGGGGGTGCGGGAATCTCGTACATACTAACCATTCATGCAACATGCAACTTAAAGTTAACTAAGTGAAATATGGTCGCCTCAACCGGGATTCGAACACCCCAGCCGATCGCTGCATTTTGCTGTAACTTCGAGTGGCAGCGCGTATCCGCACTACTCCACAGAGGCTCCTGAAATTTTGTGTCTGCGCCAAGATTTTCTAATAAAAATTGTCTGTGACTGAAAAATTTTCAGATCGGAACTGAGAAGATCAATAATTAATGTGTAACAAATAAATTTTGTGTGACGGCCAACGAATTGTGTAGGTAAATTGGTAATTTACAAACCACTTCGATTGGTAGCATATTGAGCAATTACGAGATGAGCATTGTTATGTTCTTTTAAAAATTTGCCGCTCTATATGAATTAATTTCTTAATTTGATTGCCGCTTCGTCGGTATTAATAACGTTATTTGGATTGCAGTTTTATTTTGGGTTACCGTTTCGCTATTTCGTTGCGTCTTTCTAAAATTGAGTTATGTTGACAGTTCCTCTTTGTGCCAAAGTTGCCGAATATTGTTTTTTTCGCGCTTGGCCTTGGGTGCTTCCGAGAACTCACGTGTCCCTTATTCTATAACTTTTTATAACGTTTCGTAATACGGTGCAATCTTTGGAGGAATGAAGGGTCGTGTTGCGTTTTTACAGTCAGTCAGCCTTACATCCTGAATGACTCCGGGCCTTCTTAAATTGCATCTTCGGGGAAGGGCCGTTACGGAAAATAAAGTAGGCAACAAGCTTGGGTTTGATATGAGCGTTCATGAAGAGCGCTTTTTTTTTCGCGGCACCTGTTAAATTGAGTTTATCGTACCGAATGTTGCTTTGGGCAATTAGTATCATTTCGACGAAGTTGGATCTAAATAAGTTTTAACAGTGTAACATGGTTACAGAACAACAAAGTGTGATTGTTTTTTCTTCGATTCATTCGGATAAAAGCGTTTGAACCCGTGAAAATGTGATTGCTGGGTCTGTTGGTGATACAAGCGTTTGAAATTCTTGTTGTTCTCAACGTCGACTGTCCCCGTTGGGAAAAATCTGCTTCCCCAGGAGCGTACCTACCAACGTTTCGTCCCCCTGGTTTCCTGAGGCCTTCTACCTTTTCCAGGACAGGAAAAATACCCCTTTCTCGACTGTACCTGCAACTGGAAATCAACCTTCCCGGAATTGTGCCTGCTTCTACCGGAATTCAAGGTAAAGAATCAGTTTTTTTGTGCAGTGTAAAAGAAACTTTCTTTTTCCGCGCAAAGTTGCAAAATTCCACGTTATTGAACTTGCTTTATGCAACCTAAAAGCGATCTTCAGTCGCTATTTGTTTGTAGTTAATTGTAAAAAGATATTAATACTGTATTTTTCCTGTAAACTCAACACCATTGGCCACACAGATTTATTGAAATATATGGCTTCTCGGCCTTCCAAGAAGACCTACAATCAGCTGGATTTGGAAGGTGACGTCCACAAATTTTGACTTACCCTGTACGCAACTAAAGATTTCCTCCAGTAAGCGATTTTCACGAACTCCCCCTACACCTCTGAGCTAAGCTGTAGGCCGTTTTCCATCTATCCGGTTGTGTCGTCGGAAAAGTTCGATTGGCCCGTAACAGCATATAACTTTTTTTTATTGTTTTGAAATTTTAGATTTATGATCTAAATGCGCAACTTTATGCATTTTTATATTTTAGTTTTTACTTTCGATTTGGCCGGAACCGATATGAACGTTTTATTTGAAAAAAAAACTATCTCCCATTCTTTTAATAATTTTATTTGCAATATACCGATATGCCCGAAATATTCAATTTTTGTTGTAAAATGCCCGTTAATGATATTCATAATTATTTTTTTAAGTTGGCTTTATAAACAAACGAATAATCAACTTTTACTTTCTTTTTTATTAATTTATTTAAAAGCTTCATTATTGCAAGAAGATAATTAAAAAAAGAGTATTATTAAGTTTTGAGTTTTTTATGTACTTAAGTCTTATTGCATTTTTAAAATCGTCATTTAATTAACTTAATTTAATATCAATAACATAACATAACTGATTAGTTTTAAAACAGCAAGAAAAGATACCATGTTTCAGCTACTTTTAATATCCGTTAATCATACACGAATTTTATTTTAAGTTCAGTTACGGCCAAAGCGGAAGTTAAAACTAAGGTTAAAAAATGCTTAAACTTGCGCATTTTGAGGTTATGTTTTGATATTTCAAAATAATACGTATAAATGTAAATACAAATAGCCTCTTTATTGGCAGTTTGTTGTAAGTGTATATAGATTACAGTTTAAAGCAAACTCTGTGCAACATATGTCACTGTATTTTACGCATTTTCAAGACCAGCGTTTTAATAGGGGATATGCATTTTACACTCACAACGTAAGTATATATTATGCCATATGCCATAACTTTGTAATATATGCAAAGTATATAAAAAAAAGTTTATGTTTCTGAAATCTAGACAGTGCAACACTTCTACATGGTAAAACATTGCTTTCTATGCTTAAGAGTTAAAATGATTGATGCATCCGTTTGCCTATCTTGTATAATAACAATTACATAATCATCTCTATGTTGTTTTTTCGATTCAAACAGAGTTATGTTAATTACGTTAATCACATATTTTCATACAATAGTTTTAAGTGTATAGTATTTGTAATAGTTGTAGGTATGTAATATATCCTTACAGCATACCTATACCATGATAAATGAAAGTTACATCTTCTCGATAAACTTTATTCTAAACTAATTGGAGCCTTCAATTTTTTACACTTTATAGTCACACTGTTTAATATTAGGATTGTATATCAATAGGCCCCAGTTTGGTCCAGTGGTTGGAGCACTGGACCCAGGAGTTCAAACACCCGACTCGTTGTCTGGCAGGTGCCTACCCAATTGCTTTAAATAATTGGATACCTGCGTTCGAATGAACAATGGGAAATAATGCGGTGACCTTATGTGTTATGCTCACCACATCACCACCATTTGGCACACGACAACCGGGTGTGAAAACAGGAATCACTATTGTATATCAATATCTACCTATTTTCTTTTTTATGCATTATTGTATGTCTTTGATCACGATAATGCACACGACTCTGTATGTTTCTTGTTATTCAGTTGGTTGTTACGTTAAATCAAAGTTATTCTATACATTAGCAAACCTACACGCGTGTATATTTTTTATAATTTAAGTTGTTTTTAGCGTGAATGTGCATATAAAGTTAATATTGTAAAGGAAAAGCATTTATAAAAACTACGATATTTTGAAACAATTAAACTAACTCATGCAAGTATTGAGTTGAGTGATTTCGTTGTATTGTCGTAGTGAAAATCTAATTCCTACCGGGGTAGTTTCTTAGTAGTCTATAGGTAGTCTCGAGGTAGTGTGGCGTAGAGCTGGGAGAACTCGGGGTAGGTCGTAGTAGTCCGGGGTTATCCAAGGACAGTCCGGATAATTAGGGCGGGATGTAGTATGGTATGTAGTCCAGTATAGTAAGAGAATAGTTTGAAGTAATCCGGAAGTAGTTTGTCGTAATCCGGAGATATTTCGGTTTAATCCGAGGTAATTTGGCGCAGTCAAGGGTAGTCCGGAATAATCCAGAGGTAGCTCAGGTTAGTCCGTTCTATTCCGTGGGTAGTCAGAGATTTTTTGGAGTAACCTCATGGTAGTTTGAATGATTCTTATAAATGAGGTAGTATAGTGCACACACCGCTGGAGCTACCGTTTCGCATACATAAGCTGCAGAATAGGAGTTCCACATTTGTCAATCACTAAAAGGAGTTAGTTGTTAGTTCAAGGTTGTTTCGAATGAGAACTGCCAGAGTGGAATTCAAATCTAACTCGGCACGTCGAGTTTAAAAGCGATATGTCGTGTTGCTAGAGAACAGCACTGCGCGCGACGATTACACGGTTTCTTACAGAGCCGAATAAAAACTATGTCGAAAAAATAATAGATAATGGGGTAGATCTGATCTCGGTGGTAACCTGGAGGATGCGTAGCGGAGGCATGGGAGGGCGCACGGCCGCGAGGTCGCCAAAGGTAGCGCAGCAGCTCCTGATAGCGGATACGGATACGCAACGCCAACGCCGTTCAGTGTTAGGATGGCTTCGAACGTGCGCGCTGTGTTTGCTCTTTGCCTACCCGCGCCGGGTTTTCCTTTCTCGAAAGGGTGCTGCTGCTGTTTCCTTCTTACCGGGTCTTGACTGTATAGTTCACGTTCGCCACATGGATACCCTAAATATCTTGTTTGTTTTCCAACCCTTATCAGATTGTGGGATGACGCGGTCGTCCTGGTTGACAATAGCGCTTTCTTGTGCTTCTCGAATCGTGAAATGTTGATGCACAGATTGTATTGATGTTAAAAATTGTTGTATCTCGCTGTTTTTGTAAACTTAAATATTTATAAATAAGCCATAAGAAATGTTCTCATGTTAATTAATACCGTGTAACTAGGTAATTAGAGATACAGGTAAACGAATATGGATGCATAGTTGTAATTTTGATTAAATTAAGATCATTCTGTGGTTACCAATTCGATGTCTTCTTACTAATTCTGTATATATACATAGAGACACAACTGGCACGGTTAACCGAGATTATGGAACTTTCAATAACAAGTGATGTTTCTCCGTGACATATAGATAAAGGCTTGGAAGTGTTTCCTGGGACTTGCCACACGAAACTTCTGCACCCGAAAGAAATATTGCAATTTAAAAGTTTTTCATTTAAACTGTGTAATGGAGTTTTCTGTATTGGACTTTTTGCATGTTATTGCCGTTGTAAATGAAGTTAATGTTAAAAAGTTCGGTAATGGTGTAGTGATCTGAATTTAAATTGCTCGTCATTATAAACATCTTGTGCAGCGTGTGAATTGTGAGCAACCGTGAGTTATCCTAAAGGATGTGCATAAAGGATTCATGGAGATGAAACAACCAATGGGGTCTCTTGTTTGGTGTTTTATTCTTGTACTTTTGGCGATGATCCCTTCTGTATCACCAGTTTTTAACAGCTTAAACGACGTTTCTGTCACCAACGAGCTTGATCGACCAAGTAAGTTAACTGTTCAGTTTTATTTTGCCCTATGATACTATAGACTGTATCCAACATCATTTATGTATTAGAATTATTGTGTAATACCGAAAGAATAATTAAAACATATTGAACAGGCGGAAGTGCGATCAGAAGAATTGATTCTGAATTTTTGTAAGGCGTGCGGTCACTTCGCCCTTTGGAAAGCCAAAGCACCGTAGAGAGAACGCGTATTAATATTGTTACAGGTATTATAAACTTTTTAATATATTAAGTAATAGATAAAAAATATTAATTACTGATTTCAAAGCAACACTAATTTAATTTATGAAATTAATCTAGAAATTTCCCTCCATTAATTTTCAATTACACTTCTTCCGAATATTGAGTAGGCTATGAAATTTAATATTAAACATTAGGATCTGTTACCGAAACTGCGTATGTCCTCAATTTGGTTTTTATCACCTGAAGTTTAGGATTTTGAAAATGTGCATCCTTAACCCTACTGCATAATTATTTTTTACACCCAAAAATTATGAATTAAACTCTTAAGGGCTTGTTATTTGTCTAGCCAAATTACATAAAATATAAAACTGTTTAGTTTCTTCCTACATACAAACACTTGGATAAAGTAATCTCATTAATCTTGTGAAATGCGAACACAAACATGTACGCTACATGAATATGGTTAATAACATTATGATTACAGCAAATTGAATACGAAAATGCTGCGAAGTGCACGAGGTGCCATCTGGGAATGCCTACGGTTAGAATTAACAAAATGTACTCTAGGCAGTCACATATAAAATAGTACTTAGGGCAGCTTAACGTTGTTTAACTGTTAATTTTCTATTATACATCCAAAAACGCCTTTATGAATATTAACCGAAACACTACAAGCTCCTCAACTATATCTGCACATCTATTAAGGCATGCTAGAAGTTTTTATGTGTAAATAAATTCCTTCGATTTACTAATCGGTCAGCAGAACAGGTTCTGCGAAATAATAATAGATTCGTACCCACACCTAACGGCAATGAAACAAGTTTTTCCATAAAAATCAGTATATCACTAGCATTCCGCATGTTTTTACATAGTTGCTAATTTTCAACGCTATTACAACCGGGACGTTAGCAAAAAGATTTAGAACAATTATGATAAAAAATGATAAATATTTCTAAAAATTCCAAGCAAGCAGAGTTAAAATTTAATTAAAATTGCCATCCAGGTAAGTACATTACGATGCCGGCCGACATTCCAGAAATAACAACAAGTTATAAACGGCAAAAAAAGTTCAGATGTAGTTTTATAATTTGTAAATGATGATTTGCACAACATGGGCGAAGGTAAAGCATCTCGAACAGGATTTTGGTTAGTAAGCATTGGTGATTCCTAAGAATTTTAAAACTACTCACCGGGTTCTCATGACACCAACAGGATGTACCTATAGAATTAGTTATCTGTTGTGTATACTGGCCCATCTTTCAACTGTTACGATCAACCTTAAACAAATTATAATGAGTTTATTTTAATTCGGTTTACATTCCCAGAGAAAAAGCGAAAGCCCCATACATATGTATTACAGATTTACTGATAGCATCTTTAAAATGTAAATAAAAATCTAAATGTAAATAACAGGCGATAGACGAAGCCCTTTTTCTATGGTAACAGAGCACGATAACTAACAACGCACAAATTTTAAAGACAGTAACTAACTAACGATACATATACATATATGTAAAGTAACTCTGGGAACACACAATGGCCGATCTTTTAATAATAATAGGCTTTCTTGACATTTATCTCCACATGGTTACTTTATCTGGTGGTTATTTGTGTCACTTAACGAGAACCCTTTTTATGTCGAAAGCTTGAGCAAGAAATCGTTTAAATTTAGCATGTAAAAGTTCAGTGTCATGTGCTGCCGGTTGGAGTAATTAAAATACTGGTAGATCTGGTAGTGTATATATGATCAATCACATGTATGTGTAATCTGCCTTACCGCCTGCAGTGTAAACCGGTTTTAATGAATTTACATAGTTTCTTTTAATTTACACTACCTTTAAATGTCTAATAAGAGAATTTCGCTATGCTTACACACGTCTTGGTAACATTATGCAAATACTGGCTTAGTTAAAACGAAGCGTTTTTTGATTAAAATCGATGTTATTATTTCATCTAATCTAAATTTCGTTGGAGGAATTTAAATTAAGTGGTAAATGTAATTTGCACGCACGGGGTGGACGATAAGCAAATGCATAACTTAGCATATTTAGATCCGTGTTTGTTTTTTGATGATCTTACTCAAAGTGATTATATGACTAATAGTTAGTAAGTTCCCTTTTGATACACATATACCTTGATATGATTTACCGAACAAGAACTTGAACGTGAATGTTTTAGCTAATTGCAGATTCTTCGTCAAAATTAAACATACAGGATGGAGTTAGATAGTTCGTAGATACTTTTACATGCCGTAGATGAAAGTAAAGCGAATCAAGATCCAGTAATACTTCCTGAAAATTGACATTTTGTACCGGAACACGCAAAACTATCTTAGTTTAGCCTTGAATCCCCGACCTTCATACTACCCACAATCTCTAATTGTATGTATTAACAATTAAATTGTTATTATCTATCTTGTTTCAAAGTTGCATAAATTTAATGTCATAGAGAAGCATCATATAACTATAAATTTAGCAGTATAAGTGCTAGTAAAAATGACGAAAACCAAAAGTCGGGTTGCGACTATAACAAAAATATAGCTATTTTGAAAATTCGATTATTCTCACCAATATGAGGATTGTAACTAAAATAAAATCTAGGGGCTCTAACTGCATTAAAATACAATACACGGTGTTATTTTTAACTTGTAAGATGGTAAACAAATCCCAGATTTTTACATGGGTCGACAAAAAAATTAGTGCTTCTGGTTTTTATATTTTGAACAACATCGTTTGTGCAGGATGTGTATGCCCGAGGAAAAACTTCTTCAGATGTGTAAATATATGAGAGGTTTTATTAACTACAAGGTCGCAGATTTATGAAAACAACTATCAACACTGAGGAGGGACGGGGTCATTAGTACTTAGTATCAGTGCCAGCAGTACTCAACCGTGAACTCCAAAAATTGTAATAGATTACAGGTATTGACTTTGCATATTTGCTAGGAAATTTAATAACTATTATCCCAATTAGCGGAATGCACAAAACGTAGTATAAGCTGATACTACCGTGCATGCCGCTCATTGGCATCACAGATAATATTATTATTCGGGTATTATCACTTTTGCGAAAAACGTATAGGTATACGGCTACATAGGAAAATCATCGTTTATAGTAATCATGACTTAGGTTTATGTTATCAATATTTTCTTTGGTTTGTTTTCGTCCACGAGCAATACCCTTCTTTACATGCATTTTTTGCTTGAGGGATACTGGGCCTCTCTTTCTCTCGTAAATTAACAGCCTACAGGCTGGTTGGCAGCAGCGAACACCCTTTTATTCTAGCTCTCTTAGCTTAAAAGAAATAATTGACAGTTTACAACAGATGATAAGTTGCTGAAAATAAGCCAGCGGAATGCTGCAGCACAGTTACACATTTCGCAACCCGTTTTCTGTAATTTTAAAAAACCGTGTTGAAATAGAAGTAGAAAAATGATAATTTAAACTCTAAAATAAATCACACTGGGAAAGACGATCAAGTGGAATATTATTAACAATTGCGTTTTGATATCACAAACCCCGAATCCCGATATGATCGTATTAAGCGGCGTACACTATATAACAGAAATTAATGCTTTGAGGGATTGTTTTATATGTATCTATATTTATACATATATATATATATATAAAAATAAAAGAAGAGGTTACGGATCCTTACTATGTAGTTCATTTATGTTGTAAGTAATTCACAGGTGAACAATTTGCCACGACAGTCAAGCAAATTGTAGTAATTACTACTAATGGGAAGACAAAGTGGAGCTTTTTGGTTAGTTGTTTTTATGCAGACAGTATCTAAGTATCCTATCCCATTTTCTGGATTAAAACTTTTGGAATTATAATAATAATTTCCTGAAAACTTGAGAAAATTCAAGTTTTGTGCCTTTAGATTAAAATTGAGGTTAAGTTTCCGAAATAATTTATAAAATATATAATTATTATACATATATTCTGCTTTCTTCGCATTTCTCGTGATCGGAAATTCTATACACATACCATTTGCTACAAGATTTATCGCAATTGTACAATCAGGAGCTTCGGTAGAACCGTAGTAAATTCCTTACTTCCGTTTAAATTGCTGGCTAATGAAGCATCAACCATGAAATAAATAAATTGCAATTCTAAATGGGGCAGATACTTTTATGTAGGTACTGTGTAAAGTGTAAACAGTAGTACTTGTTTAACAGCTGAAGTGTGTGCTAAGCAGTTGCTTGTACACGCCGCACGCAGAATCTACTAAGTATTAACATACAGAGCCTAGAATCGTAACACTTGGATCAATAATTAATAAGGACACGACTAATATACAGGGTTGCTCATTAGAGCGTCAAAATCCAATACTGCCAGTAATAAAACGATTGGGAAATTATTATTTAAATAATAAATATTTTAAATAATTTTTATACCTGAATCCTATTCTCTGTTTTTGAAACTAAAAAGCGTGCAAAAAAGGGCGTTTAAAACATTGGTGCTTTAAAGTTGCCTAGGTAACAAGACAACGTTCACTTGTTGGCCATCGAGCTGGATAATTTTTCGTATTCCTTGCAATACGCTTGTTTAGATTTCGCGGGGATTAATCGCTGTTCAGCTTGTTCGGCTAACATTCTAATCTCGGATGAAATATCCTCGTTTTCCTTCATTTTGTAATTCACGAACACAAAGTCGAAGCAAACTTCACAAATCAACAAATTCATAATAAATAAGCATAGCAACGAAACAACAACAATTGCTAACCCTTTCTGTATCAACGATTAATGACATAATAACAAGATTACTTTGAAGAAGGGATTTCAATTTTATTTTTTCGTTATAATTTTCAGATTATTTGCAGGTTTAATAAAAAATAGCATATAATATACGTGTATAAGAGCCTTTAAAGCACTGCCCGTTAAAAGACACTCGGCTTCGCCTCGTGCTTTTAAACCCGTCGCGTACTTTAAAGGCTTGCTTATACACTTGTATTATAATATACTATTTTATTATATTTGAATCATAATCTCTGTTTTTAAAACTAAAAAGCGTGCAAAAACGGGCTTTTAAACCACTAGTGCTTTAAAGTTGCCTAGGTAACAAGAAATCCACTTGCTGGCCTTCCAGCTAGATAATTTTTCATATTCCTTTCAATACGCTTGTTTAGATTTCGTGGCGATTAATCGCTGTTCAGCTTGTTCGGCTAACACTCTAATTTCGGATAAAATATCCTCGTTTTTGTTAATTTTGTAATTCACGAACTCAAAGTCGAAGCAAACTTCACAAATCAACAAATTTGTAATGAATATGAATAGCAACGAAACAACAACAATTGCTAACCGTTTCTATATCAACGATTAATGACATAATGACAAGATTACTTTGAAGAAGGGTTTTCAATTTCCTTTTTTCGTTATAATTTTCAGATTGTAGTGCCGGTTTAATAAAAAATAGCGTATAATACACGTGTATAAGAGCCTTTAAAGCACTGCCCGTTAAAAGGCACTCGGCTTCGCCTCGTGCTTTTAAACCCGTCGCGCGTGCTTTAAAGGCTTGTTTATACACTTGTATTATAATATCCTATTATAATTCAACGGCTTGCAGTAAAAAAGTAAAAATATCGATTTTAGGTATAATACAATATGGGTAAACATTCTGGAGAATGAAAGTGCAAAAGCAAAACTATAATAGTATACAGAGGGTTCCAATTGAAGAAAATGACAAAATGCCTTTTGAAGTAAATTAAGTTTACGCTAGTGTGTAAAACACCATGTATAATAAAATTAATTTTGTGATTGTGCCGTTTTAGTACATTATTTGGCTACATAATTGCGGAATATGTATTTTTATTTAATCGTAATACTCACGCACCGAATGAATTTGTTACACCTTGTGCCAATCAAAATTCAAACATTTTGCATATACACTGGCAACGCCGTATTAAAAAAAAAACATGAAATCGTTAGGAAGGTAATTTTACGCCGAACTGAAAGATGTAAAAATTTAAAGGGTGTTTTGTTTTCTATATAATATCTTAAGATGTTCCTCTGTAACCAGTCACCCTGTGTATTTAAAAATACATTTATATTGTGGGCATGTGTTTGAATGATCAGAGCACTGGGTTCAGGTGCGGAACGTCGGGAGTTCAAGCCGCTGACTCGATACCTGGCAGGCGGCTTACCCAGTCGCTTTAAATAATTGCATTCAAATGAACAAGGGGTAATAATGCGGTTATCTATTGTGTGACGCTCATCACATCACCACGTGTCATTATTTTCGCACGATTGTATTATTATTATTTATAATGTGCGCATTTTGGCGCTATATTAGGTGAAAAAAGAAATATTACGAAATTATTGTAGTAATGCCAATATTGGAAGTTGACGCACTAAAGAGCAACCCTGTATAGTCGTTTGGCCCAAACGACCATAGAGATAGAGTTGGCCGTAGCAGTCTTTCGTTGAAATGAATGAAAGGGCGTATTGTTTATGGTGATTTAATAACTTATAGAAATTAGTCATTTGGAACAGTTGGTTATCAAAAGCTCATGCTAACGACTTATGTAAAGTTTCAATCAATTATCCTTATTCCGGTAGTTCCTATGGTAAAAATGCTAAACAGTTGTAATTAGCTCATTTTAAATATTGAGAAATAAATAGAACACAAGTCCAATTTGGAAAGTCTATAATCATTATACCAAGAAACTTATGATTTTTTTATGTTAATACATTGGATTACCACACGGAAGATTTACACAGTTGGCGTCACTTGCAACTATAACATAATAAAGAATTATATTGATATTTGGGAATAATCATTAATTAATCACTATTTGATAGCAAAACCTAATTTTAACTAGTTTAGCTTGTGCTACATGCTATTTGTAATTAGTAAATCAATTCTGTACTTTCTTTAGATAGAGGTATGATTGGGTATGTATAGAATACCAACAGCTAATCGCTAAGCATAGGTAGTGTATTCAGTGAAGATTAATTAACCTATAGGGAATATCTAAAAATTTATTATTTATGGCATTGTCAGCGCCAACGGGTATACATCATTACTGGAAAATGTTTTCCAATATTTATCAAATACCACCTATTCACATAGTTACATTCACAAACACTACCTTGATGTCTTCAGCTCATGCGAATAAAGTTGAACTACCTGTATTATTTTACTACAAAATAATTATAGTTGTGTTACATGTAATTGGTACTTAAGTTTCTTTTTATTTCTTTGTGGTGTAATATTGTTAAATATTTTCACATTTTTTTAAATACCTCAACACATATTTTGTATTACAAGTGTATAACGCATTATTGTCTACAGTATATCTATAATTCTTGCCATACTTTTACTTTTCGCCTTCGTCGACTTCCATTAATAACGATGTAATTTCCACGGACTTTTATATATTTGTATATTTAATTTATTACCACATGCTGTCACGAGCATACTGTATGGTTATTTCTGGTGACAATTGGTAAATGAAACAAAGTTTACTTGGAATATCTAACGTTTCTTCTAAGATATGTGTACAATATATTTCGTTATAAAATATGCTCCCTCGTAGAGTTAAATGCCTAATTATTTTTAAATTGCGTATATGTGAAAAGTGAAGGTTTAATGTCAACGAAAAATCGCTGCACGGTCGTAAAGGTCACAAATAGGCGAGAAAAAATAACCATGTGGGCATAATAGGAAGATGACGATATCGAGTATATTGCTAGCGAAAATTAATAATGTTAGATGTCGTCGTAGTCACGCACTGCAATTTACATTAAGCAGGTGCAAGCGTTGGTGTTTCTCGATTTATCTTATAAAATTTATAATAGTTTAAATTTCATGAAAATCGCTTTGTATAAAGGAGCAGTTCCTGAACTCTATATTTGTACCCTCATGCATGCTTGTTTCATGGTTTTACTGTTTATTTGTTACTGGATATGATATTAGGAGAAGACAATAAGTGCCATATTCTATATAATAATGTGCTTCACAACTGATAAGATACTTGCCGAAAATTCCAACATAAATTATGATTTCAAAAGAAAAGGCTCAATAATGGACAAAACATAACTGCTCATTACATTATTATTGGTAGAATCTTCTTGGGACTAATGTATTGTTCAACTTCACGAATTCTTAAGTAAAACCTTCAGAAAATTTACGGAATACCGCTAACTAAACAGGAAACCCACGGCTAAGTGGGTCAACGGTCAGAACTGGTAAACGTTTTCCTTATTCATAAGGAAAATTTGGGAAATGTATTTGTGTACGTGCTTAGCTTAGCAACCCTTATCTATAATATTAGTTTTATTGCGGTAAACGATCCGATTGAACTAAATAAATAGATTTAACTCAATGTGAAATCTACACTAAAGATAGCAAGTTAGAAAGTATAATGTTAGGCAATTACTAAATTAGTAAGGAAAGGGTGATGGGTAAATTTCCGTAAAGTATCTTTGAACTCTACAAGTAATCAGAGAAAGAAAACAAAATGAAGATGATGGGATAAACAATTAGTTTAATTATTAAAGAACAGCTGTCAAGAAACTTGCAGGAAACGTGGTCAGAAGTTCACTGCAAAGGTCACAATAGGAATCTTGTTAATAGCATAGACTTACATTTAAATGCTCGGACACTCATTACACCGTTAACCGCACAACAAAAGATTATGTTACCCAATATCGACCAAAAGTTCATTAGAATGCCAACTACTTGTCTACAGAGCTACCTCATTACTCAATTTTTTAAAAGTTTACCCCTTTAAAATTATGTAGTTACGCAGCAATTATAAAAATGTAAAAGATCGCTGAAGTTAATTACGGGAGTTTATGCCAGTTTCTCTGCCAAAGTCGCGCTTCTTTGTGTTGCATTTAATTACGCCCAAAGGTGGGCTGCAGAATTTTTAAGCGAACGTTTTAATTGAATTTTGATCGCTTCCGTTAATTGGTTTTGTCTAATTAACAATTTTAATTGTATGCAGGTAGCAAGGGTAATTAATTGTATTGACACAAACGTTAAAACGATGGCGGAAATTATAATTAGAACTAAACGTTGCTAAATGGAAATACAACGCAAACGCTAAATACGCTGATACGCTGACTAGTATATTTAGGTGGGCGACTATATAAATTTTAATAGATTTAATAGACCGAATAATGAAGAGGTGTTCCAACAGAATTGATTTGTCGTCAGTTAAGTCTTGTATATATGCCTAATTTAATAAACTTCCAATCAAAAAGCAAGAGTAAACCAGCTGGAAATATGAATATAATTATAATTTTGCGTAACGCCGATACGCCAACTGTAAAGCTCAGCATGCTTTAAATTCCTTTGATAATTCCCTACAAAGGTGTGCTGTTTTTCGAAAAAGTAAACGTTGGCTATAATTCGTATACAACAGGAAAAAATTATCCCGAATATTTCCTTTGACTTGTAATTATGGAATATTCCTCCCCTCTGCGCCACTCGATGACAACACGCAGTCTTTGTTCTTAGTCGAAACTTTTTTAATATGGGAACCTTACAGGAAGTTTAGAAATTTTATACGGCAACTTTGTAGTATACGCGTGTAATGTATGTCGGCGATATTTGTCAAACGCTTCTCAGATACACTCCTGACAACGTTTTGATTTATAATTATGCAGTCGTCAAGCTGAAGTATTCTCAAAAAGACGCACAACATGAAGTGAATCATGCTATTACTTGACATGCTGAAAAGAAAATGTAATATAGTCATCTTGTTTTTATCTCTTCTGCACTTAATAAACGTCCTGTGTCGTAGAGATTAAAACACTATTGGTATTAATTAAAGTTTTGATGGGTTATTGTTAGGCAATTAAGCCAAAACGTTTACCAATTTACTGAACGATTATATTTACTAAGTTGAATGGATTGTATTAACATTAACGTTGCACTAATATACTGTTTCTCCTACTCCAGAGAACAATAAGATGTTAGATAATAGTTGTCAGCTGTTGGAGAAAGCAAGAGAAGTTGAATACATTTAGTTAATCGTTTATTGTCTTACTTCCCTGAAGTTCATATGAATTAATCAATAAATGCGATTTTATTTCATTAATAGTATTATATTTACTAATAAATTAAGTCTGCTGCGAAAGAATGAAATACGAATTTTAAGAATGATGATTGCAGGTAAAACATAATGAGTAGGGAAAGAAATAGAACAATAAGGAATACATGCGAAAAGCAGTCAGATGGGGCAGACAAAAAATGGACAACGATCGAATTACGAAAATAATCATGAATGATATGCCACATGGGTCCAAACCACCAGGCCAAAAAGGTGCACATCTGAATCGCACGACAACAAACACTGAATATTCAAATACATAGGTTTCTGAACTACTTAAAAAGGAAAAAGAAGAAGAATTGCATAGAAACCACCGAAAAGTGGATGAGTGCAGCTTGCCACGAGCTTAAACGGAATTGTGGCACGTAAACGATGGTATGTTCCAGTGCTTAAATCTGATTAAATTCGGGATAAAGTCTTAATAAGTGAGGGCGCCAACGGTAATATTACTAGATTCGGCACTGCTCAAGATCCACGTTACTTTGAACGGCCAATCCGAACATCACTATCAGCTGTCCTTACAGGAATCTTCACATCACTTTTAATAAAGATCAAAATAATAGAGTTGAGTTTTAAAAAAGGCATTTAATTAAATTAAAAAGACGGCGGATAAAAATAAATACATGCAAAATGGTTAAATGATTATAATTTGGCAACGAACAAAGATCAACATTGATAAAAAAACGCATTTTGAAACAAACAATCTTAACATTAAAAAAAAGGTCACACACAGAGGGTAACCCAAAACAATTAAATCTAAGCTAATACCTGAAAAAAAGACACTGCAAAAAGGCCTTGTACTATCAGTATTATTAAAAAATCTTCGAATAAAACATATGAAACGTAATCTAATTTCACAGGCGGGCACAATGAACGGCGTCGTCTCAGGGAGCCTTTCTGCCGGTAAACTGAATGTAACAGTAAAGCGTAGCTAATGAAGGTTTTGAAAATTTACCTTTTTCGATGAAAAATTACCCTTCAAGGGGGTTATAAAACTTGAGTCAGTCCCTGAGCGTAGTGCTGGGGTTTTTACAGTTGTGTCTGTCGAATCCGCTTGCTTTTGGCAGATTTTTCAATATTGCGTCATACGATGGAATTTCTCAAATCGGTACTTTAAGCGATATTTTCGGGATTTTTGGGAAACCGAATATTATTCCCTGTTTTCGGACGTACCCTAAATGGTCCCGCACAAAGCGAAAGTAATTACCTACTGGTAAATTATACTGATTCGGACGCCCGAGGGTAATTTTTAAATCTGCGTAACACTCAGGTCGAGAGCTGTTACCAGTGTGAAGGCCCGGATTAATGCTGCTTTTACAGAAAGACATATAAACGTCACACATACAGGGTGCGTTCAATAAAAATGAACGTCGCACATACAGGATGCATTTAATAAAAGCGACCGAACGTCACAACCTGTCAGACCCCGAACACAGTAGCGACTAAATTAAAATGGTATAGACTTCATAGTATGAAAGCAAAATGTTGATCCCAGATGGTTCTTTACTGTTTATACTGTATACAGGGCTTTTCAGAAATACGTTGCACTTTAAGATAGTAACGTTTACGTTAACTATACCAGAACAAACATTTGCATCAACATAAGCGAATTGAGTTATTCACATTACCATATTTATAAATGTATGCATACATAGCTTTCTTCATGTACAATAAACTTACTAACATTTGCAAAAGAATTCTTTAATGATCGTATTGATGCACTAGTAAATTTTCTTAAAAACAGTTTCGTTCAGATAACCCATAACTACAATTCCATGGAGTTGATATCTGCGATCCCGCAGACGAAATATGCAAAAGTATTGCTTAGAAAGTGTTTTGCAGGGTTATAGTTGTGAGGAGATGGATCATCCTGTAGGAATACGCTAGTTGCAATGTCCTACTTTAGCCACTTGAAATTCACAGAGCAATATAAGTTTACACAGTTTTGTCACTTTCCGTCAGTTACAACGAAACGGATGCAGATGTTTCCTGCTACGAGTTTTCCATATTGTAGTCTTACTCATCTCTAGCAAACAGACTTGCTATTTTACTGGTACTATGTATTACATAATGGTTTTCCTCCGCTGAGTTTTGTACTGCACACAAAACTTTAACAACGGGGACATCTATAGCTGTGGTAGATCTTGCTGCATCCGCAATTGACTTCATTTCTTCAAATTGTAGTATGTTTTAATTTACGAAAACTTCACAGGAAGGTTTGTACATGTTTGACATAGTACTAGCTGATATGAAAGAAAATGTTCTTTGAGATCATAGTTTGATAAAATATCTTTCCATAGGAATTAAACGGTGATTCAAGTAGAATGTTATTACTCAAAATAGCTGTCTAAACAGACTCGTCACTACGACGATAGAATGCTGGCTGTACGATCAAATACGGATTATATAATTTCCTACAAATAGTTAAGGGTATAGTTTACCCACTACAATTATTTATTCCCTTAGAACATAAAATATTTACTTGTGAACGCTTAACTTATCAATGCCACCTTTCCCAGAGTTTCTTTAAAGCTTTTCACCCGATAAAAGTTGGCGTTTGAACTGGTTGACTAACCTTCATGTCTTCTGTTTCAGTTCTTTGAAGATGTTTAAAAATATAGAGCTACACGTGCTGCCGCAAGGAGTCTATCTATCACTATATTGGAGTTTTTGCTTATTACCTTACAATACAATAATAATTAGTCACAATTTCATATAAGCCGAAAAATTAACCCCTATAATTAAAGATTCAAGGTAGAACTGGATTGTCTATCTTGACCTTAACCTAGAAATAACCGAGTGTTTCTGTCGACATCAAAGTCTATATGATTTATTTATACATTGTATGTGGAAAATGCCGACAATTTGGGTGCCTCTATTCCGTCTGTTTACCCTTCCGGTTGTATTGTAACGGTGATGTGATCACTACAGATATGCCTTGCATTTCGTGAAACTGTTTTCTTCATTTATGTGTTTCTTTCCTAGTTTCGTGTTCAAGTACTTGACACCTATAGCATCATTTGAAAATTCTACATATATCGTAGGGTATTGTAGTACTTATTAGTTGTTGGTCTTCAATATAATAAAGCTGCATGTGTTTATCGTAAAAATTTTTTCTTCTCTCCGTTTACACCATTTTCAGGATTAATGGGCACTGTGATTATATAAAAGTGATGCACCTGCCATGGAGACTTCGATGTTCGGCTTCACTGAATGTAAACTGCAGCATCCATTCTTCATGTAACTGTCTCGGTATAGGTTAAACTCCAACAGTTAACTCTCTTCATGAACGTTTATTTTTTCTTCTAGACTGCCGCAATACCAGTTTTGGATGCGAGGTGTGCCCTTTTAACATTGCTTTTACTTGGGGTAGTCCGTATAGCAAAAAAAGTTTGAAATAATAATTACGATTGGGACATAATATCTTGGGGTTATCCAATGGCATACTATTTTACATCCAACTCAACACAAATCATGTTATATTTCATCTTAAATAGTATAACATAAATATTTTAGACATTGTAATAAAAATCTATAATTAAAGTAATATGCATTTGTGTTTAGATTGTAGTGTGCACTGATTTAGTTCAAGTAAAGTACTGCAAGGGAGAACTGCAAAATGAAATTATGAAAATCATACTGGATGAAGATAAGTGGATTTCAGGAATGTTGAGTGGCTTAGACGGGCTTAACGTAAAACAGCTAGCAGAATATCAAGTGGTACTGTAGATGTCTGAAATATTTTATATTAAACTTGATACCTGATTATTTATAAAACCTTTCAATCAAGGGCAATGAAATATCTGGTTATAGTATGTAAAACGAAATTAATTATAACTTAAATATTATAAACAAACAAGTAATTTAATTTTGTTTAACTGTTGTTATGTTGTCTAAGCTAAATTTTCAAATTATGTATCAAATAGTTCACAAAAATGTAAGTACAGGGTGTGTATAAATTAACGAAAAAGCTGCATGTGGCGATGTTCTTCCTAAAATTTGTAGTCGAAAATTGTTTTACTAAAATGCTGTACCACGCTTCCTGTCTTGTCAGGGACCATTTACAAGAAACATACTTTTGGCAACACTGCACCGAAACAGGTGTGGTTGTGCACGGTCACTAACTTAGTGATAGTAATTGTTCGAATTGAAAACCGTCTGCTTCTAAACATAGTGACAATCTTCTTGACATTGTTTGCATTACTCATTTCAGTATTTCTGGTGTAATTTCTATAGTGCCGCCTTCATTTTGTTTCTAACTTCGTCAGCGTTTGGCGGAGGCGTAGCATATGCTCTTTCTTTAATATAGCTCCGAACAAAGAAGTCTAAAGGATTGGGATCGGGTGATCTCGCGTGCCATAAAATAGACCGCCGCTACCAATCCATCTGTTTGGGAAGTGTTCCTTCAACTATTCTTTTACATTACGGGCAAAATGAGCAAGAGCTCCATCATGCATGTATATTGTATTAGGTAACACGATCAACGGATTCTCATCAATAACATGTTCCGAAACATTTAGGACTTCATCAGCATTAAGAAGATTTGGTAGACAAATTGGTGCAACAACACTCTGGTTTATTATGCCCAGCCTTACATTAACGGAAAACCTCCTTTGGTGACCATATTCAGGAAATTCATGTGGGTTTTCCTCGGCCCAGTAATGATTATTATGGATAGTAGACACGCCATATCTGGTAAACAAGCATCATCGCTGCAAAGAATACGTCTTAAGAAGTAACCATGGTAACGAATTCTATTTAAAATCGTATTGCAAAAATTGAATCGGGACATGTTATCATTTTCATAGAGAGGCTGAAATTTACAGACGTGATATGGGTAAAGAAGGTTTTTTCGTAAAACTAAATCTACGGTCTTGGCACTTAAATATTTAGTGTTGCATTAGTCCAGCTTTCAAAATACATTTTCTCGAGGATGCCTGCGGTTTGGAAAATGTGTCCGGTATTCTTGTTCTGCCGTGTTAGTATTTCCATTACAGAAACCGTATACCATGTACTTATCGGCATACTCATTGAACTTAAAGTTGGTTGTAAGTGAACGTAATAAGATAATAAAAAAGTACAGAAACACAAAAACTATCCAAATAATCAGGGACAACAATTACATCATGCAAATGGACTTAATTCCATTTACTAGTGTAAAAATTTTACAATACCATGGGTGGACTACTTATTAATCCCCACTGCAGCAAAATGTATTTTTATGGATATAAGTTAATAAAGGAATGCTAAAAACAAACTTTTGAAACCGGAAGAGCACATCTACGGAAAAAAAATATTGCCAATTCTTCTTTTTTCTAATTGCAGCTTTTTCTATCAACAGATATTAATTAATAATGTATATTAAAAGAGCGGATGTCAAATTTTCAGAACCTTGTGCAGACGCAGGAAGCATACTACAACATTTTAGTAGTAGGATTTTCAACTTAGGATTTTACGAAGAACATCACCACGTGTAGCGTTTTGTATAAAATACATTGATGTAAATAAAAGATACGATTGACAAATATCGGAAACGATTTGATTACCACTGGTTGAAGCATCTGAGAACTGTAGTTTTTGCTATAAGAACGATTTCTGCGATCTAGAGTGAAACATTGTCTTGTGCTCTCTCGCGAAAGTTCAAGGAAATTTATGTAGAAGACAATTAAAGAGGATCAAATAAAGAATTAAATTAAAAAGTAATATGAGTATCTCAGTACTAGTACCGAAATTAAAAGTTGAAGTGCAGTAGTTCTTGTAAACGTGATAATATTATTTTGTGTAAGGGGAACTCGGCATAAGAAAGAAAGTATTATTTTAATAATATGAAAGCGTAAGTAACATTTTTGTTGGATATTCTAATTCCGTGTAGCTAGCACACCCCATTATAGATTATATAACAATAATTGACCAAAAAAAGTGGAAATAATAAAAATGGGGAAAGAACACGCACAGTAGATAGAAAAAAATAATAGTTATCATAATTATACCTAGCCGTAATTTATTCGACGGCTACTTTAACGTCCAGTTAAAGTGACTATTACTTAATTCTTTAAAATAATTGAGTCTTATTTAATCGGGAAAGGTATAGACGTGTTGGTTTAAGATATTCTGATAGGTTAACTAACTATGGCATTGCCTGAATACTTAATAAAAGTAAAGTGCATATGGAAGACGTTGCGGAAATACCCGAATGCTGTTCTGCACCCGCCTATCACTTTAAGCCTGTTTAAGGTAGTTAGTACGGTGACGCACTAACCCAGAAAGACTGACGGTTTTAGGTAATCTCCGAGGCTGCAGAACAGCAGCGTGTAAGTGTAGGATCTCGGTTATCAATCCAAGCGGTGACCATGCGGATCGTTGCTTAACTTTGTATACTGTTTAGCCAGTACTCGCATTTGTCCGTCACGCTGAATATTTAAAACCCGAGTTAACGGGCAGTAGAACTGCAACATCATGTTTCTTTGGCCGAAAGATGATTCAGATTTCTATATCAATGCGCAGATGATTTGTTAATATGATATCCCGCCAATATAAATTGAAATTTGTTCTGATGTTAGCCGAAAGGAAGATGTTCCAGGATACTAATTTATTCTGGCAGGCTAACTGTCTTATATTGGTTACTCTTGTATCCAATATTTTTAATGTCCAGGTAAAGGACACGATAGTTAATCCAATAAGATTAATTAAAGAGCCAACTAGATCTGCACAATGTGGTCCATGAGAACTTTCGCTATTTGGTACGTAAAGTTATCGGGTAGTTTATTGATTCCGCTATGTTAACTTACTAGCACTTTAAATGTTTGTAATGTAGTTTGGCACATGGTTTTACCTTGAACTACCGTAGTACGAATTCAGGGTTGTGTTCATTGAAGTTTACAGACGCTGCCTAAGCAACTACCCAAATTTGCACAGCCTATAGGACTTAAAACTTTTGCGAAATTGAAAGAGCTGCTTAGAACAATAAAGTTCATGATGATGGAAATTAACCGCAATTTGTAAAACTCCTTTAGGCAGTACAGCACAGGAAGCCATAAGTAGTTCCATATGTTGCTACTTCGAACACGTTAATTATATTATTAGTTCATCGATTTAAAGAGATGGTAATATGTCTACTTATTGCGCTAAACAGATTACTAAGGAGTTTACATATCAACAGTTAGAAATAACTCACATATTAAAGAAAACTTAAACAGAACAAAAAACCGGAAATAATTTTCATTAGGAAAACATCTACCTTTTAAGTACCGGGGTTGCGCTTACTTTATTTAATGTGATTTTCAACCCTCAGGCTGTTCAGTTTTATTTTAGGTGTTTCCACATGCCTACGGTTTCTTATTTTATCCATTTTGGTAGAAATCAATCCCTTCCAAGGTAAACATTACACCTGTAGAATGAAATTATGTTTATGGTTAGTTTTCAAGCAATCCTGTTATGTGGAGGTAGTTGTTATATTATTATATTATATAATTATAATAGTTGTTATTAGATTTTTAATATGTATAGAATTTTTCCTAGGAAAATCTATTTTTAAATTATTCTGATATATGGCATAGATAAGGTACCTATATTTTTGAAGTGTGAAGCTTGCATTCAGTCTTTAACGACTTGTATGACTGTCCCAGATTTGTTGCCAAATCCAAATTTTTTAATAATACGTCATCGGATATACGCAGTCGCCATTTTGCAACGACTAGTCATTTCTAAAGGCGGATTCAGGCTTGCCCAAACTTTGTAGCATGTCATCCACACCAAAACAAGAAATAAAGTACATAAGCGTTGGTCCGAAAATGCTTCGTTACGTTCGTACAGTCTTCTAAAGTGAGATTTATCAGATCACTTGTTTGCATATAATTATGGCAATAGTTGGACTGATAATATGAAATTTTATGTGAATACCTTACTCATCAAGGCAGCGGATTATAGCATAGTTTTGTTTCAATATCTGCACCAGAGGCGTCTCAAGTGGGATGATCAGGTACTGTTTCCTACAATATTTTTACATTATTTTGATTTTCTTAAAATCAATGTCAACACTATAATGTTTATAAGGAAACAGATGTGGTGTGTTAGTTTCATTCAAAAGTAAATTCTGAATTTGTTATACTTCAGGTGATTTTTCTCAAACAAATTAGTATGTATTGTTATGCACTAATTAATTAAAAAAATGAGCAGGCTACTTAAAAAATTCTGACGACGTCGTCAATTGAAACCAAATAAATATCGTAAAGGATTTTAACATACATATGTGTATTTTTAAAAGAGAAAATCGACGTGTTTCAGGATTTTGACAGAAAATCATTTTCTTCAGTTTTATTTTGTATATTCCATACTTTCGACGCGCATTGTATGTTAACCATCTCTACCGCTTTCTACGTTTACTGGATATTATGGATAACATATATAGGTTGGGAAAATAACTTTTGGAGTCCGAAACGTTGTGCTATAAGCGAGATTGAACTTTATAAATGTTCCATGTTATTGTAACCAGAGCAAGATGGCATCGAAGTCATGCTCCAGCAGGTACAACAACATACAATCAAATATCCAACATACTCAAAACCCAACTAAAGGAAGCACAACAAAGATCATTTGAAGATTACATCTCAAACCTAAATCGATACGACAATTCAATATGGCGACCGGTTAAAGCAGCACTTAAACCACTACAAGCAAACCCACCAATTCGCAAGCAATACCCCATACTCGTGCCATAGGCAAGAAGTAACAAAGAAAAGGCCAGACATTTCACTGAAGTATTTACACCATATGATGATGAACCTAATCAAGATATAACCGAATTTCTGAACGAACCTACCTCCTACAGAACCTATAAAACCAATCACTCCTAAAGAAAGCAAAGCAGAAATTACCCGCTTAAACAACAGGAAATCACCAGGTCCCGACCAAATTACACCAAAAATGTTGAAGAACTCCCAAAAAAGCATTGTAATGTTTACATATACTTTCAATGCCATTTTAAGGATAGGCTATTAGCCAAAACAACTAAAGCTAGCGGAAATAATTATGATCCCCAAAATGGGTATCATGTATCGCCGTATAGACCTATAAGTTTATTACCAACCGTCTCTAAACTACAGGAAAAACTACTGCTACGCAGAATGAGGTCTGTACTGGACGAAATCCCGGATCACCAATTCGGATTCCGGCACCACCACTCAACGAACCAGCAATGCCACCGTGTCGTTCATGAAATTAATAAATCCTTGGAAAACAAAATATACTGTACATCGGCTTTCTTGGACCAAGTCAAGCTTCTGACAAGGTTTCGCACGATGGTCTCCTCTATAAAACCAAGCTTTTTCTTTCTTCTCACTTCAATCTACTCAAATCTTATCTAAGCGATTGCCAGTTAAGAACCAAAGTAAACGGTGAAGTTTCCGATTCATTCCAAATAAAGTCTTGAGTACCGCAAGGTAGTGTGTTGGGGTCTCTGCTTTATTTACTATTTAGAGCAGCCCTTCCTCATACACGTTATACCATAATCGGTACCTTCACCGACGATACACCTATCATTGCAAGCCACGAAAATCTTGAAACTACCACTTCCTACCTACAAGACCATCTGAACTTAATACAAAACTGGATCAACAACTCAAAATCAATATAACAAAATCGACACAAGTTTCACCATATAAAAAGGTCGATGTCTTCTAGTCATCATTAACGACGCCTTTTTCTCGCAATTTCCTTCAGTGCGATATCTAGGGCTACAACTAGATGAAAAACATAACTGGAGGGAAAACATAATAAGAAAGAGAAAGCAGATAGATCTGAGATTCAAGGAATTATACTAGCTACTTGGAAGAAAATCTCACCTACCACCCGAATATCCATATGGACGTACCACATTGAATTGCGGGTTTGTACCAGCAAATCAAATATTTCCATCCTCCAAAGATCCCAATCTAAAATCCTACGTGAACTCACAGACGCTCCATGGTATATGTCCAACCAAACGTTACATGACGACCTTCGCTTTCCATTCATCACCTACGTCGTACAAGAAAAAAGCATCAAACGTCATGACAGACTCACAATACACAACAATCCCCTTATGCATCCACTGTTACATCTCCAAGGCAACACAAGACTGAAGCGTCATTGAACAAACGATATCAGATGAAAAAACAAGAGTACTCCTCACTGGAAGAGACCTCTTCCTGACATAAAAGGATTCTGAGCTTTAAGGTTCTATGTTAGCACATTATCCTACAGAATAACTTATTCTGATTGCTAATTAAAGTACAAATTATAAGAAAATGTTATTGTAACGACGCTTTGTCAAATAAATATTCGAGTTTGTGGTACAATAGCTTCAATTTATTTAAATTTTTATATCGTATAATAATATAATATAATAATAAATATGCTTTGAAAATGTCTGAGCCATCTCTTTTGATATAATTTTGTGATAGCATTATATTTGTTGAGTCGTTTTCTGTTACATGCATATTTTATTGCTTCGCTTCTGCAAGTAAAAGACACGGAGGTGTTTTTTTATTATCGCCTATTTTACAACCTGCAGGACAAAGTTGTGTGCTTTGTATTTCTGAAAATAATATCAACTGCTGTCACACACAAATATTTTTAGTTGGCAGCTATTCCCATGTCTGTGTACCTTGCTATAACTTTACCTAAAATGACGTATTAGTTTGGTTGACACAAAAAGCAGCAACGGTTGCTTTTTGGAATGTGTGTGTATTAATACTTGCAGTACTTCAAAAGTGTTGAATTTCTAAGCGTAATAGCAGTTTTTTATGGCAATGAAATCTTTAATATAATTAAAAAAAGTGAAGTATGCACAAGCACGCCCAGATACTTTCAGACACCAGCTTTGAAGTGTCTACTAAATTGAACTACATTTAGAAATTACTAGTTACATTTCCAGTAGGCGCTAAATGGCTTAGAACGTAAGCTCCCTTATTTTTTTTGTAGGCAAGGTTGTTTTAATAAATGAGCAGTAATTGCAGGTTTTATGGGTATTGTTCTCATATGTGGCTGAATGGGTAATAGGACTACCGTCATACAATAATGGGTTGTACACAAATATTTGAATTACGCTATCTAATCCATCAAATTTCATTGATATCCACTTTCTTATATTGCCTGAACTTCTATTTATAATTATTTATGCAGAGTGACTATTTGATATTCAATAGTTAAAGTAATTCGGACAAAAATAACCACAATAGCATTGAAGGGTACACAGTGCTTTATAATTTTTGACTAATCTACGGAATCGATTCTTTTTATATGACCTAGTATGCAAACCTTCATAGCATGTGTAACAACACACATAATTATATGCTGTATAATATATGATCTTTTGAGTAGCGCGCATGCATGACATCCTTTTATGTATTATTTAAAGAGTGGCTTCTATTCATCCTATTTCTAATTACACAATTATTTAGCAACAACGAAGATTAATGCATTTACAATGAAGTGTGAAGCTGTAAAACAGTTGAGATGTATTATTAATAATACCTGTTTATTTATTTTATTAATTAGGTGTTTCCTTAAATTGAACGGGGAAAGGAGTATAGTATATTGGTACAAGTGTTTTCTGAATATCCTCCAAATTTAACCGATTTGCCACATTTGTTTTTCCTATGTTTCCATGTTTAAGGAGTTCGCTGAAAATCTTATTGCTTACATATTTTCAACGTGTTTGTTCCATAGTTTTTGGCAATTGATTCTTATATTTGTAAGTGTTCTCCCGGATTATTGTCTTTGTTTGCATGTTTTCGTATTTTTCCCCATGTCCTTTTGAATCTTAGGAGCTTCAACGTCGTGTCATCTTCTGTGCATGTTCTTATTTCAAACTTGTGGTCTGACTGGTTTATCGTCGGGAACAGTTTTCATTACAATTGGATATATTTCATTGAATGCCATATGTTAATTTTATACGTTTTTCATGTTGATTCCGCAGTTTTGAGTATACCTATAATATCATGCCATTTTATATTCCCACAATTTTTATGAAAGGCAGGTGTAGGTTTTCTAACTTATCACTAGTATTTAGCCAACATTTGGTTTACTTCATGATTTTGATTTGAAGTTTTTACGGTGTTTCTGCTTCACTTAGTGCATAATAACTATTTCCTAAACCATATTCTTAGACAAGTATTTGCATTGGAGCACTATATGCAAATAAACCTACATACGTGTAAACTATCTGAAATTTTCAGCGTTCTAACAATATCAAAAATACTCCTACCATCTGGCTAGGAGAACCAAATGTGAATGATTATGGTTTTATACGGTAATAACCAAATTGAAGAAAAGTTTGAGAAACTAATTTTTCAACATAATGTTTATTTTTTTTGCAATTGTTGTTCGAATACTGGTTGATTTGTTATTTATCTCTTAGCAGTGCGCCACCACAATGTATTCTAAGATTTTAAACTGTCTCTCATAATCCGTAACACTATGATCATGTCTTAAAAATATAGAGCTAAATTATCATAACATTACGCTATATTGCATGATACTCGATGTTTACGCCATGTGATGGAAATTAGAAATTATAGCTGTGTGATCTTAATTTATCACCAGAGTTGAAAGTTCTGGATGTATTTCTAAAGTTGTGCGCTTTGTGAAATACGTGTGTGTACCTAATTAACTATTGAGCTGTGTACTCGTATTTCATTATTGTAGCTGTGTGCTCAATAGTAGTACTGTGTGTATTTAAAGGCTTTTATGCCGATCTTATTATAGGAGTTGTAGGTTCCTAGATTGCTGCTAGAGTTCTGTGCAGCTATAATATGTGCTTGGAAGTAGCTACTGCAGCTATGTCAGTGGGGCTTTATGCAGACTTAGGAAACTGAGCGGCCGTCCCGTATAATTTAATAATTATCACTTACTAAGCAGTCCAAAGATTTGGATCTGGTATTCGACGGTGCCCTATAAGTAAACCTCTCCTGCAATTTCTAACTAGTCGACTAATGTTTGCATATATTATTTACATCTACGACGAAGTCCACGTTCATCTTAGTTTATATGCATGCAGCTAGGGAGGAGAAGTTGCGGAATGAGATACTAGAATGTGTTTCGTTAAAGGTACTCCCTTCTGCAATATGCAGGAATATGAGTTTGGTACTGAAATTCTTTAAGAGTACTTGTTTTGATTATAATTTTAATAGATCCGACAGATTGCTAAAATTATAATCAAATCAAGTACATTTAAAGAAATTTACAACAACAGAAAACACCTACTTAACGCAAGGTAGAACTAACGATTTGTTAAAATCAGGTATTTACAAATTAAGCTGTTCACAGTGTAATTCTGTATACATACGTCAAACAATTAGGAATTTTGGTACCAGATACAAAGGACATATACCCTCATGCAAATACAAACACCCAAAAAAATGTAACCACGCTAACCACTTATTACAACACAATCATGCATTGAAATCAAATAATATAACATTTTTACGCTTCTGTAGTGGTAAACGTAAATTGGATAGATTCAAATTCATAAACACACTTTAACAAATACACCTTTAATGAATGAGCAAATTGGGCTTATAAATTGCCCGCTATTGGAAGTTTTAGACCAGAAGACTAGAGCCAAGTCCGAAATCAAGATCCAATGTGCTGTTGTCCTAGCTACAAATATTTACAATATCAAATGCTTTTGAAAATGGTATGTTAAATGTCGAAATACGTATAAAGCATCAAATAAATACCTGTTGAAATTGAGTGTACTATTATTACTAAAATGGAATTAGTTAAGATTGTCATTAATATGTATTATTGATGGCCAACAAAGTTTTACCATCACGGTAGAGTACCAAGAAAGTCTTTCTCACTTCGTCTTAGTACCGCTGTTAAACGTGAATGGCGTTAAAAATTGTGTGCTGGATTGTTTTTTTAGTACTTTGACTCTTAAATGAAGCCATAAGTATAACTTTATCTTTAATTGCCAAAGCGATGGGCGTTGTAATT